>SJYT01065061.1:56806-118142 GCA_006410635.1 Cephalophus harveyi | reverse complement strand
AAAATAATGTCTGACACTGTTTCCACTGTTTCCCCATCTATTTGCCATGAAGTGATGGGAACAGATGCCATGATCTTCGTTTTCTGAATGTTGAGCTTTAAGCCAACTTTTCCACTCTCCTCTTTCACTTTCATCAAGAGGCTTTTTAGTTCCTCTTCACTTTCTGCCATAAGGGTGGTGTCATCTGCATATCTGAGGTGATTGATATTTCTCCCCGCAATCTTGATTCCAGCCTGTGCTTCTTCCAGCCTAGCGTTTCTCATGATGTACTCTGCATAGAAGTTAAATAAGCAGGGTGACAATATACAGCCTTGACGTACTCCTTTTCCTATTTGGAACCAGTCTGTTGTTCCATGTCTAGTTCTGACTGTGGCTTCGTGACCTTCATATAGGTTTCTCAGGAGGCAGGTCAGGTGGTCTGGTATTCCCATCTCTTTCAGAATTTTCCACAGTTTATTGTAATCCACACAGTCAAAGGCTTTGGCATAGTCAATAAAGTAGAAATAGATGTTTTTCTGGAACTCTCTTGCTTTTCTGATGATCCAGTGGATATTGGTAATTTGATCTCTGGTTCCTCTGCCTTTTCTAAAACCAGCTTGAACATCAGGAAGTTCACGGTTCACGTATTGCTGAAGCCTGGTTTGGAGAATTTTGAGCATTAGTTTACTAGTGTGTGAGATGAGTTCAGTTGTGCGGTAGTTTGAGCATTCTTTGGCATTGCCTTTCTTTGGGATTGGAATTAAAACTGACCTTTTCCAGTCCTGTGGCCACTGCTGAGTTTTCCAAATATGCTGGCATATTGAGTGCAGCACTTTCACAGCATCATCTTTCGGGATTTAGTGGAATCTAAATCTTCTTATGCCAAAACCCAGCTCTAATATACCACAAAACTTCCTAATCATAGTAGCCCAATACCATTGAATAGTGACAGCATGGCACAATGCCAGCTTTAATGTTCTTAAGCTGTTCAAGTTGTAAAATGTAACAAATTGATAAACATACTTTAGCAGAATATGCATTAATTTTATAGTTCAGAGATGTATCTACAAGCAGATTCTTCTTCCTCTGAATAACTATGTCTGTATGCAATTTAGACAAGGTAAATGAAAAGAACATAGTCACTTTAATGTCACTTTCCAGTTCCCAAGTTCCACTAGAGCAGAATGAGAAGGGATCACTATCATGGAAATGAATTAGAAATTACCATCATTTGCTCTTCTTAGTAGGAAAGTGTTCCTGCGGAGGGCATAGAAGGATCTAAGGTTTCTCTGAATTTTTATGTGTCTGAAAGAATTGGATTTTTTTCTTTTCCAGAGGAGAAGGAACAATGCTTTTATCAGCAGCTGTCAGCCATGTAGTATTAGCACAAAGGTTGGGTGAGGGTCCTGCTGGCATTAGACCATCTCTGAGTGTTGGGCCAGTTGGCTGGGGTGCCGACACCTATACAGAATTGTCCTGCATTCAAAGCAGAACAGCATAGATGGGAGTATCCATCCTTTAAGTCTGCATGGCTGACCATATGCATCAGTCAGTTCAGTTCAGTTGCTAAGTCATGTCCCACTCTTTGCGACCTCATGAACTGCAACATGCCAGGCCTCCCTATCCATCACCAGCTCCCGGAGTTCACACAAACTCATGTGCATCGAGTCGGTGATGCCAACCAGCCATCTCATCCTCTGTCGTCCCCTTCTCCCCCTGCCCCCAATCCCTCCCAGCATCAAGGTCTTTTCGAATGAGTCAATTCTTCGCATGAGATGGCCAAAGTATTGGAGTTTCAGCCTCAGCATCGGTCCCTCCAATGAACACCCAGGACTGCTTTCCTTCAGAATGGACTGGTTGGATCTCCTTGCAGTCCAAGGGGCTCTCAAGAGCTGTCTCTTATACACATCTAGATGTGNAGTCAATTCTTCGCATGAGATGGCCAAAGTATTGGAGTTTCAGCCTCAGCATCGGTCCCTCCAATGAACACCCAGGACTGCTTTCCTTCAGAATGGACTGGTTGGATCTCCTTGCAGTCCAAGGGGCTCTCAAGAGTCTTCTCCAACACCACAGTTCAAAAGCATCAATTCTTCAGCACTCCGCTTTCTTCACAGTCCAACTCTCACATCCATACATGACCACTGGAAAAACCACAGCCTTGACTATATGGACCTTTGTTGGCAAAGTAATATCTAGTCATAGCTAATCAATGTATATTTATAGCTAATCAGTCTTAAGGATGGTGTCATAATCATAGTGCATCCATCCACATTATATTTAAGTCCAATAAACTTAACCAATTATAGGGACTAATGCATTACCCAGATCACAGTGCTATTTCATTGAGGGTCCCAGGTCCCCAAACGAGTTTTATTTCAGAGAGTTCTGTCAACACAAGTACACATAAACACACACCTAGCCACAATTACTACTTTTTTTTGACTCCTATCTTCCTTATTCCATCAGTCTCATCATTCTCTAGATACTTGCTTCCTGATTTGAATGCTTCATCTCTAAAAACATATTATTTTCTCAACTTGATATCAAATTTCTATCAGACTATTTTTAATTTCAGTTGAGTTTAAAAACTTCACACTCATAGCTGTAAATGCCTTAGCTTTTTTATGTGAGTCATTTCTGAGGGTACTTCTTTAAAATGCTCATAACACACAGGTGCAGGAGCCCAAGAACCAATAGGTTGAGAACAGGGTGAATTGGGTTGTTTCTCTAATTACATCTAAGGGAACCACTGATTCCACATTTGGTAATACACTGACCCTGGAGGGAGGAATAGATTATAGTAGGGAAAATGGAAGTGGTTACTCATAGTTTGTTGGTGAGGCAGTTCTTCTACTAGCTTAACAAAAAGGCCTAAAATCTACAGGAAAGCTATTCCACAGAGTGGTCAAATTATTTCAGATGTAAACCTACATTAGGTAATTAAGTAAGAAAGAGAAACTTTCCTAAGTGCTCTGTTTTAAAACCACAAAAGCAAATACCTTATCAGAGCATTAGGCTTCAATTACTTATTTTTAAAAATCCTTTTATTGTCTAGTTTATCTTCATTCAATATCTTTAAAGTTTTCCATATCTTGTTACTTCACCTTTTAGGAAATGTTATTTGGTTTTTTTTTTCTCTTATTGATTGGTAAGTGATGCATAAAATTAAGCGAAAGGAACTCATTGCATCTGTATTCATGTAATATGGTCTGTATTCATACATGCATATATATGCAGATAACATATTCGTCTGTATAAAAACAGAAATATATGTATAGCAATCAAATAGTCTTAGTAAATCATATTAAGAGAGCCTGAGGAATTTTTTTTTCTCATACCTATTCTTATACTGATCTAACATTCTATACTTTCAAAGGTATTTCACGTTTTTGCCCTAGCGAGGTAGGGCAGGTGTAACCTTAATTTTAAAAGGCTCAGGCATAGAGAAAGATCAAACTCAAAGCCCCAAAGTTAATGATCAAAACAGCTCTTGAGTTCTTGTCTCTTAACCTCAAACTCCTTCTACAGAGAAACACTGGATAAAGAAACATACTTGCAGTCATAAATTACTAGAGGCCATGCTGCCCTTACATACTGGGCTGATCAAAAGTAAACTAACTCAAAGCCCCAAAGTTAATGATCAAAACAGCTCTTGAGTTCTTGTCTCTTAACCTCAAACTCCTTCTACAGAGAAACACTGGATAAAGAAACATACTTGCAGTCATAAATTACTAGAGGCCATGCTGCCCTTACATACTGGGCTGATCAAAAGTAAACTGGGAAAACAGGGAACTATAGTCAATATTTTGTAATAACCTATAAAAGAAAAGAAGCTGAAAAATTTTATATATATATATACACACACACACTTACACATACACACACACACACATACGAATCAGTGCATTGTACACCTGAAATGAATACAACATAGTAAATCAACTATACTCCAAATAGATAAAATAGGAGAAGAGGTTAAGATGTTCTTTGGGGATCTTTCTCATGTCTGTTCACATCTCTGGGTCTTGTATTAATTTGTCCCCTTTTTATTTTTTCATCCTACCATGGCAAGTCCCCACACTCCAGGCACTCTCTTCCTTGGTTTGAGACTTCATCCTGTCTCAGTTTCAGTTCCCTATATGGGTTCTCCTTGCCTTCATCAAGAAATTCCCAAACCCCCAGGCAAACACTGCCCTGCCCTCAAGATTCAGGCATTGAGGCATTCATCAGCCTGAAAAGCAACTCATATTTACTCATAGACCGCTGATCTATCATTCCCTCCAGGTAACATAGTGTGCATTTATTGAGGGTTCTTCTGGAAATAGCTCTTCTTCTTTTACAAATTACCAAAGATAAGATTTCCAGTAATATGATGAAGCAGTACCAAGGTAGAGCAGAAGGCCCAATGTCAGGGCCAAATGATTCCTTGCACTCTAAGTTGCCTCATGCTCCTCAGAGAGGTGGAGAGGGGTCTGCCTTGATGCATGTACCTAGGAAGATGCTTTAAACATGACTTGCTAGGAATAGGGGAGAGCAGATGCTTGTTTCCTCTCTGCCAGCATTACTAGCATAGATCTTTCATAGACTGTCCATTGCCCCTCCAAGACCCTTTAAACATCACTTGGGTAAATAACCATGTAGCTCAGCTCCACTGCCTCAGAATGCTGCTTTAACCCTATGGGCCACCACCAACGGCAATCACATATGTCTCAAAGCAAAGAAGGGGGGAGAAAACTATACATGCCTCTTTACAGAAATCTTTTCTATATTGATAAATGTTCTTTAATATATAAATATAAAAACTGATTGGGAAGCTGATCAAGTTCAATTACCGTAAAAATATGGATTGGGTGGACATGAAGACATTTACCTCATGAAGTCAATTACTCAATAACTATTCATGTTCTGAGGGTTTTTTATATGCCCAGGACTTATGTACCTGATCTCAAAACAGCAGATATATGAGATTCCTAGCTTTAAACAACATAAATAAATCTAAATATATGAATCTCAAGAAATGATCTAGTCTGAAAATCCAATAGATGTAGTACACATTTTATCTGTATTAATTGATTGATCCTAAATCTACTAAGTTTAGTACATATTTTCACCAGCATTGTTTGATAGATCATCTGTATCAATTGATAGATGCCGTATTTTAAGAGCAGGTATACCAGGGAACATCCCCAACCTTTGATGTTCTCAGCCTACAGGACAAGCCAGGTCCTGCTGCACAAAGTTCTTTAGGTATCTCACTTCAAAACACAATAGGGGTCAAGGTCAGCCTCAGGCTAAACATGGCTGCTGATATTCTTCCTAAAAAATATTCTATGCTTTGTCCTAATTTGAGAGCGACTGAACTGAAGGCAATGGCACCCCACTCCAGTACTCTTGCCTGGAAAATCCCATGGATGGAGGAGCCTGGTAGGCTGCAGTCCATGGCGTTGCAAAGAGTCGGACATGACTGAGTGACTTCCCTTTCACTTTTCACTTTCATGCATTGGAGAAGGAAATGGCAACCCACTCCAGTGTTCTTGCCTGGAGAGTCCCAGGGACAGAGGAGCCTGGTGGGCTGCCGTCTATGGGGTCACACAGAGTCAGACACGACTGAAGTGACTTAGCAGAAGCAGCAGAACTGAACTGAACTGAAAGGCTACCCGTGGTTCTGAGCTCTGCTTAGGAAATGCAAGGTGTTCAGAAACAAAGTGAAAAGAAATACTAAATCTACCCACTGTGATGATAAGTCATCAGCTTCCTTTATAAGTTCATTAGAAATTCTAATCACTTCATGCAATTCATTAAAAATCAATATGCCTATTGTAGGGTTACTTCATGACTTATACACCTTCTCTTAACACCAATTGATTTTTAAGTCAAAAAGACTTGAGTTTGTGCCTCAACAGAATCATTTTTTGGATACAGACCTTGAGTGAAGTCGCTCAGTCGTGTCCGGCTCTTTGCGACCCCATAGACTGTAGTCTATCAGGCTCCTCCATCCACGGGATTTTCCAGGCAATAGTACTGGAGTGGGTTGCCATTTCCTTCTCCAGGGTATCTTCCCGACCGAGGGATCGAACCCAGATCTCCCTCATTGTAGACAGACGCTTTACTGTCTGAGCCACCAGGGAAGTCCAGCACAGAACCTTGGAAAGGCCATTTAATCTCTATAAATCTTAGTTTCCTTATGTGTAAAATGAAGCTAATAATAAAAATTACCTTGTAGACAGAAAATTAAATAAGTGTGCTTATTACAGTGTCTGGACAAATAACAAATGTTAGCTATTATAATTATTCAAGATTTCAATTACCCAAACTCTACTCAGCTTCTCTATAGGAAGAGAGCTTCCATCTTCCTTGGTGGTAGCAGTATAATCCTCTTCTAAGATTATTTGCAAAAGTGAACTTTAATAGGCAAGCTCATATTATTTACAAATTTCAACTAGAATATTCTTCCTTCCTTTTCACTCAGCCCACTTTTTGCTTGCATATTAGTTTCCAAAATTCTGTCCTTTGGGGTTGAATTTTTCCATGCCTGATCTCAGCCAAAAGGTGATTTTTTTTTTTATAATGTTGAATCAAATTCACTCTGTCTACTTTTGAATTAGAAGCAGATGAAAATAACTTATTTTATTTTTCTGCCTGAAAGAAACGTAAGGCTGTTTCTGTGTGTAGATAATTCACTAAAAGCTAAAGTAGCCAAGAATCTCATCTTCACTCAGGAAGTCTCCTGGCTAATTATGAAAATATTAATTAAGTTAGGGCCAATTGAGAAAAGTTACTTTTGAACCTGCTGTATGGAGCTGGTATTAAATTACTACTGTATTTGTGTGGCATCAGGTTTCAGAAACATCTGGGAACAGAGTCCCACAAAACATAACTATGGCTTTATGTCTTCTTTTACTAGGAAAAGAGATAGGTACTCTACTGTCAGTTAGCACACGCGACCTTTGAAAATTACTCAAAAATTCAGTATGTCTAAAACCGTTCAAAAATATGCCCCAACTCAGAATATATTGGTTTTGAGGATGGCCCCTCCAGATTCACCGTCCACTCTTCCCACCCTGTTCTGTATCCAGGGAGGCCCACCCTTAAGAACAACCTCTATGGGTTCATTTGCCCTATGGATTCTAGTTGGTTTCAGCAAATGGGTAGCTTAGGTACAATCTTAGAGAGTGAGAAAGGGTGACTTTGAGATGTATTCCTGCTTCTCTCATGCCAGATTGCTGTAGGTGGGTTGAAACTCTCTGCCAGTAGCCCCTGTCCTGCTTCTGTTTCCATTTAGCTGCTCTATGTGGTCCTGGGCAGTCTCTTCCTGACCTCATCCTTTGTCCCTGTAGACCTGGGATGGAAATGACTTCCCAACATAACTATCTGTGGGGAAGGGCACACCCCTTGTTGGTTTCCTTAAACTCCACTCAGGCTGTTAAATGAGTCCCTGGATAAAACCTTCTGAGATTGTCCATTTTTAGTGTGCCACAGCATACTTGGTGTAAAAATCTTTTAAGCCTATTCAGATTCTGTTCCACTTGCCAAGCATCCCATTCTCTATCTCACTAGCCTAGAGATCATCCATTCATCCTGTGAGGCATAACATCAAAGACAGCACTTCTGTGAAGCCTTCCCTCTGGTCCTCTAGACAGCGAGTCCCACTCTCCCCAGGGCTAAAGTCATGAGAAAGGTTGAGTGGGTTCAAATCCTCACTCTACCATTCATTGGTGGTATGACCTGACACCAATTGTTTCACTTAACTTTTCTGAGGCCTCAATTTCCCCTTGTAAAGAAGAAACAATAATATAATTCCCTCATAGAATCACTGGGAAAGTTACATTTGTCCATACTTTTCATGTGCTCAGGGCACTATTTAGAATATTTGAATCAATAAACATTATTATCATTTTTATTATTATTACTCTTAATCTTTATCATTAGGCTGTTTGTGCTATGCATCTTGGTCTCCCTGACCTTGGCTTAGCACTGGTGGGTTTTTAATAAGTGTTCACTAAATGTTGGAAGTGAGACTTAGAAAAAATATTCTCTTCTCTGGAATGCTTTTCATTTCCAAGGAGACATTTGCTAAAAGTTGTGTGAGGTGCAGAATTCCACTTTGACTTTTTTATGGAGTTGCATTTGAATAGAAATGAAGAGCTCAGACACTGGAATTACATATACTTTGGACTCTCTGGGAAGCTCTTTCAGGTTAAAAAGTTACAACAAGCTAAGAAAAACAATGCTTCCAGCATTTCTAGTACACCATACTTTAGAATCACACAGAATTGAAGCAAATCAAGGCAATGGCACCCCACTCCAGCACTCTTGCCTGGAAAATCCCATGGATGGAGGAGTCTGGTGGGCTGCAGTCCATGGGGTCGCTAAGAGTCGGACACGACTGAGCGACTTCACTTTCACTTTTCACTTTCCTGCATTGGAGAAGGAAATGGCAGCCCACTCCAGTGTTCTTGCCTGGAGAATCCCAGGGACGGGAGAGCCTGGTGGGCTGCCATCTAAGGGATTGCACAGAGTCGGACACGACTGAAGCGACTTAGCAGCAAGCATATATAGCACTTCAAACTAACAAACACAGATAAGAATTGGAAAGGGAGCCTACCAAAGGCTATTGTTGGTTTTCCAGAAGCTCCATTTTCAAGAAAATGACTAGTAACCTACTCAATCTGTTTTTTTTTTGTGTGTGTGTGTGTATCACAAAAAGTCATTGTTTGAAATGATAAAAGCTGAGAGTTACATCTACTCCTTGGAGGTTATTGCTGGTCATGAGCTAGTCTCTTAACTGATAAATCCTATTCACAGGAAACAAATTTGCTGTACACCCTGACAAACCGATTATTGAAGTAAAAATTAAATGTTCAGGTAAGTGAACTATGCACGTAAGTTGAAACCAAATGAGATTCTAAAATCTATTCTAGAAACTCTATTTCATTTAGGGGACAGTTACATCCCCAAAGAAACTTTCTGAAGCCTTTTGTATCATGTCTAGATGTATCTACCACAACAGCCCTGGCTCTCCACTTATTAAGTCCAGCCTTTCTTACAAAAAAAAAATTTTTAAGTAGAAAGAAAACAATGCCATAGAAGTTAATTCATTACATACTGTTTGCCTACTATTCATTGGGTGATTCACTAGGAAGTTGGTATGCATTATCACATTCAGGAATTATGATCACATGAGCAATGATCTTCCAAGGATTCTTTTTATTCTCATGACCACAAATGAAGAAACTGAGGCCCAGGGATAAGTCATTTACTCTAGAATGTGTGTGTGCTCAGTCGCTCAGTCATGTCCGATTCTTTGTGACCCCCATGAACTGTAACCTGGTGGGCTCCTCTGTCCATGGGATTCTCCAGGCAAGAATACTGGAGCAGATTGTCTTTTTCTTCTCCAGGGGATCTTCCTGACCCAGGGATCAGACCCATGTTTCTTGTGTCTCCTGCACTGGCAGGCAGATTCTTCACCGTTGTGCCACCTTTCTTCAGTAAATGGAAAGCCCCATTTACTATAGGCCACCCAACTAATAATAAACTCTCCTTTATTTTTTCACTGTTTGTATTATTTTTTATCGAATCAGAGGTCTTCAGCCACAGGGAGTACTTCTTCTGCCCCCAAGGAGCACTTAGAAATGTGTGAATCATTTTTGATTGTCACACTTTTGTCTGAGTTTTTCTGTCTCTTAGTGTGTGGTCAGGGATGTCACACATCTTGCAAAGTCTGGACAGCTTTGCACAAAGAAATTAGCCTTCCCCACATCCCTACACACACCCTTTGAAAAATGCTAGATCTTAATCTAGAGGTTGGATGATTTCTGCC
Organism: Cephalophus harveyi; assembly: GCA_006410635.1. NCBI lineage: Eukaryota > Metazoa > Chordata > Mammalia > Artiodactyla > Bovidae > Cephalophus > Cephalophus harveyi. Next base: position 108,343 of record SJYT01065061.1, on the reverse strand, counting down.
TATTAATTAACTAGGAAGGAATACTTCATTTGTCTGAGTTTTATGTTAATCAGATACATCTGTCCCAGCCATTAAGAATACCTGGATCCAGACACAGTAACTGAATATTATTCCATGTCAACATGCAAAGATTTGGTCAACTAGACAGCCTGTGCTTACAGAGTTTAGATCAAGGTTCAGTTTTCTTTGAATTTTTAGAAATAATTTAAAAGAAAATCTCATAAAACCTGACATTTTCAGTTACTGATAGAACTGTTTCAATAAGCCTGGAAGATTGATTAAGTTATCATATTTTCTAACTTTTTAAACAAAGCCTCACATGTAAACATAAACAAAGAGAAAATTATGGTGTATAACAGCTACAGTTGGAGGTTTCAACAAATACATCAGAATCTTCATATCAGAAAATGTTGATTGGTTGGTTTAGTCACTAAGTCTAGTTCAACTCTTGCGACCCCATGGACTATAGCTTACCAGGCTCCTCTGTCCATGTCAGAAAATGCTACCCTCCAAAAGTATCCCTCTGAAGTTGATACATGCATCCCAGTCATGCATCTCTATTATTTCAAAGACAGTTGTCATTCCTCTCTGCAAATGTTCTCAAAGCCTTTGGATATTCTTTCAAATATCTTTCAATGGACCCTCTCTAAGGAGTTGTCTGGCGTCAACTCTTAGTCTAATACATTCAATTTGATTAAATTAGACAAAAATATATTGCTCACATTATGTGACAAAATAGAGATGAACAAGTCAGAAGTATGCAAAAAGGTGGTTAATCCTCGGAAAACAATTGTCTTTGTTAACATGTAGGTGTCATTACAATTCTAAAGGGCTTTCCAGATGGGTCAGATGGTAAAGAATCTGCCTGCAGGGAGACCTGGGTGGAGAATATCCCCTGGAGAAGGGAATGGCAACCCGCTCTAGTATTCTTGTCTGGAGAATTTCATGAACAGAGGAGCCTGGCAGGCTACAGTCCATAGGGTTGCAAGAAGTTGGACATGACTGAGCAACTAAAACACACACAAAAACACACACACATACAGTGCTTAAACAGTCCTGTATGCCTAAAAAAATTGAAACTAAAGACGACTTCCAAAGTGAAACTCAACAAATGTGCCAACTTTCATAAGACTGGATAACACAGGATGCTATTCATTTAAGCCTCTACCTTCTGGTGTATGTCTTTTAGAATTTAATTTTATTTTGTTACAATTTGCTTCAGAACCATAGTTGCTTCTTATTTTGGAGTACACATTTTATTCCTGAATCCCCTTGCAGAATAAAGTGGTCCCCTCACTCTGAGCCCAGCTGAAAAGATGTATCAGTGGAGGAATCAAGAACTTGGCAGACTAGAGATTCAAGGCCATGGAACTGAACACAGCTGGGCACTCCAACCTAGACAGGAAATATGAGGGCAGAAGTGAGAATAACTGTCTCTGCTTCCCTGGTGGCTCAGAGGTTAAAGCGTCTGCCTGCAATGCAGGAAACATGGGTTCGATCCCTGGGTTGGTGAAGATCCCCTGGAGAAGGAAATGGCTAACCACTCCAGTACTGTTGCCTAGAGAATCCCATGGAGGGAGGAGCCTGGTAGGCTACAGGGGTCGCAAAGAGTCGGACGCGACTGAGCGACTTTACTTACTTACTTACTTAGTTCACCAAACTATCATGATCAGTTGTTTGAACTTTGGCTACAAAATAGTGAGGGGAAAAAAGCCCTTACATGTAGCCAAGGAGATCAGAGGAAAAGTACAGAACAAGAAGTCAAGAAGCCTGTATTCTGGGTTACTCTGCAAACTCCCAATTGCATGTGTGCATGAATCTCCAGGCAAGAATACTGGAAAGGGTTGCCATGCCCTCCTCCAGGGGATCTTCCCGACCCAGGGATCAAACCCGCGTCTCCTGAGGTTCCTGCATTGCAGGTGGATTCTTTATCACTGAGCCACCTGGGAAGCCCTCCTAGCTGCATAGTCTTGGACAAATTCTATACTATCTCTGAATCTGTAGCCTCATCTATAAAATAAAGGTATTTAACTATCATTCCTCTCAGATACATATTGCATTGTTTGAAAGACTCAGAAGAAAAACGATTTCATACAGAAGATACAACTGTAGGGCTTCCCTGGTGCCTCAGTGGTAAAGAATCTGGCTGCCAACAAAGGAGTCACAGGTTCAATCCATGATCTGGGGAGATCCTGCATGCTGCAGAACAACTAAGCCCGTGCACCTCAACTACTAAGGCTGTGCTCGAGAGCCCAAGAGCCCCAACTACTGAGCCCACATGCCCCAACTACTGAAGCCCGTACCCCTAGGGCCTGTGCTTCGCAACAGGAGAAGCCACCACAATGAGAAGCCTGCACCCTGCAACAAGGAGTAGCCCCAGCTTGCTGCAACTGGAGAACAATTTGTGCATTAATAAAGACTCAGCACAGCCAAAATTAAATAAATAAATAACTTAAAAAAGAAAAAGATTCAGAAGCTAAGAAATTCAGCAGCTTGACTGAAAGGAGCTGAATTGGAGATGCTGTTCAGCTTTAGGAGTCTAGAGTCAAAACAGAAATTGATTCATGACATTATAACTTTCACTAATGTGGCCACTCTCTCCTCTTCCCATACCGTATCTGTGCTTTGCTGCTCACCTTCCAAGCCAACTTTACTATTCATTACAACAGGGATCAGAATTATTCTCATATTGGGAGTTCCCTGGAGGTCCAGTGGTTAGAATTTCACACTTCCACTGCAGAGGGTTCAGGGAAGATCCCGCATGCCACACTGCATGGCCAAAAAAAAAAAAAAACAAACCTAAAACACAAAAGAACTACTCTTAAATCAATCTAGTCTTACACATTTCCTTCAAAGTCTCCACTTAAGGAGATTCCTTGAATTAAATCAGAAATAAATATCACGATTCCCCAAACATTAGACCAAGCGGTCCTTCATTTTGTCAACTGTGTTTGTCCTGCATCATGATTTTAAGCCCCTATCCTTGTGTTCCCTCTCCCAGTCTAAATAGAAACACCATCACTATCTCAGGCTTCCCCTCCCAGAGAGTTTATGATTCATTCCATAGATAAGACGTCCTTGGGAGGAAACCAGAGGTCACTCCTGCTGTCATACAAAATCTTTGTCAATATTGAAATGAAAACTAATTTGACTTAATCTAAGTTGACAGGGATAAAAAGGGCTCAGTACTGGAATAAATCCACCAATGATATTGGGATTGGGAGACGACAATAACAAAAATACATTTTCAGTCTGAGGGTAGTTTTAAAGAATTTGGTCACTCTTTAGAGTACCATGAAAGAAGTAATAACAGTAAGAAGGCCAGGAAGCTGTTTTCTATTTATGACCAGAAAGAGTACCATTTCTTCAAATGATAACACTTTATAATCAATTCCTGTTCTGGATGAAAGGTACTTTTCTGTTTGGGGATTAACCGAAGTGCACTTAAAGAACCTAGCCATTAAAAAAATAACAAATTATTGCATCAGTTTATAAATAATTCTATACAGTTTATTTTATGTGGTCCTTTTCCAGAACAAAGGCAACAACAACCCCTCACTCCATCGTGGGTGGTTTGTTATATTGTTGGCTTGGTTCCACACTGTAAGTAAGGAAATGCTGTTTAATGATAATTGACATTGTTATGGCAAATGTTTTGATTAGTATCATAATCAAGATCTTGGTTACACAATTATCATTATTATTCCTGCTTCATCTTGATAACAAGATGGGTCACTTAGCATCCCAGAGACCTGTTGGTTTAACCATTGATTGCCTGGTGGTAAAATCAGAATTTCTACAGCGTGTGTCAGAACTTAAGTAATGTGGTGGAAGGGTGACAAACTTATCCCTGTTTGCCTGCAGATTTTACAGTCTTAATACAAATTTTCATATCCTGGGAAACTCATCAGGCTGAGGCAAACTGGGACAGTGGGTCACCCCAAGTAGTGGAGGGGGCCTGGGGTTTAGGTGTCAGAAAACTGATCTGCTCTGACCCCGCTGCTTTCTATATCTGATGGCAGCCTTCTAAGCTTCGGTTTCCCACCTGTAATAATTTTCTTAATTTGTATTTTCAAATCTCAATATAGTAAAACACTTGAGTGTCTTTTGAAAGATAAACAAAGTTATATACAAATATTAGATCTTTCCATTTTGTTCTTACAAAGCAGCAGCCTGAACAGTTATGCCCACATCCCTGAGAGCCACGGCTTGTCATAGCTTCTGTTTCACATCATTAGATACTGTGGTTCATTGAGGGGATGCTTGGGGTGAAGTTTTGGTTTTACAGTTGTCAAGCTTACTTAACACCTATAAAAAGTTATCTTCTCTATGTAAATCTGAGTGGATGTGGAAATTGGGGGAAAGAGCACCGAATTCAGTTCAATCTCTATGGTGTGTTGTTAGCAGTGTGGCTTGGGGTGAATCATCTAAATTCTTAGGGGATCAAAATGCAAGTACAAAAGTGAAAAAACAAATTATCAATGGTAGCACCAAATTAAATCTGATGAATTCCTATTAACCTCTCACTCAGCTTTCAATATTAGTCCTTTCAAAGGACTTTTTGGAGGAAAGAGGACAGTTTTCTTTCATGAATTGGAGACATGCCCTGAACCAGTCCAGGGCATGGACTGGTTTAACAATTTGGTATTAACAATTTGTCATGCAGCTCTCATCTTCGAATTTATCTAAACCCTTCCTGCGCCTATTTTTACCTTCAGCTCATATAAATAGCAAACATAATAAATTCCACATGTTACCTTATTTGCAGTTAAAGAACTTCCTTTCAAACTTCAAGAATGTTCCTCTAAATTTGTTTACATGGAGTTGGGGAAAAAGATATCTCTAGTCATTATCTCCTCTTAATTTCCATCACTATCAAATTGTAGCTTCATCATCTTCAAAATCTGCTTGGCACTGAAAACAATAATAACAATAATATTTGATAGAAATTTTGTCTTAAAAGACAGTGTTATCGAAATGCTCAACTCAGCCTTCACTTTGGGGGAAGAAGATGCACAGTACAACAGAATAGAGCACCTGTCTTTCAGGCGCTCTCCATCAAACCAGAGAGACGGAGTTTGAGTTGACATTGCTCTTGCTGAGCAAGAACTGGCTCTCAGACTGAGACTTTGAGATGAATAACACTGGATCAGCTGGGCCGAGCACATGACAGACACTCAGTAAATATCACAGAGTGACAAACTGGATGACAGAGAGTTTGATTTCTCTTCTGTGGGTAACAGAGAACACTTGGGACTCACAGCGCTCAACACCAGTGCCATAAATCCCTTGAGTTGTTCAAGTTCAGTTTGCCAATAGCATGGAATCATCCTTGAGAGTTTCCTGGTACCAATATGATTGGTTCCACCAAAGACACACTAAAAGAAAGACACCATTTTAATTCAGAAAGAAGCTGGGACAAAGCACACTCATCCTGGGTGGCCCTTCCCAGTTACTTTGTTACTGACTACTGAACAAATTATCCTTAATAAACAACTTATTTATTAGACTTCCATATATGTACTTAGTACTAGCTATTTCATCAAGGAAGACTGTTGTATTATGAATCATATCTATTTCCCCCAAAATCGTATTATTGCATGTAATTTCACTTCCCTCCAGAACTAACAGGAAAGCTGGTTAAGCTGCAATTACCAATACAACTGCAATATGAAATTAGATGTGTATTTCCACAGGCCCTTCTCATTTCACCCAACTCTCTGTGGGCCTGGATAGAGCAAAGTTAAAATGCTTAAGATCAAGGTAATCAGATCACCACTAAGTAAGTAAAATGTAGTCGCCTACACAAGGTAATAGTGCTTCACCAGTGAAGAATGAAGAAACCAAACAGAAACAGCGTTACTGCCTGCTGCCCCTGCTGAGTTATTAGTAGCGAAAGAAAGAACCCTTGCCCTTGGCACATAAGCTATCACACTTGAAATAGATTTTTTTCCAAAAGTGCAATCTGATCATCCTTGCTGAATGTCTGTAAACTCAGAATTATCACTGGAGTGCCAAGGTGGACTGAGATTTCTAGAAATAAAAGACCCAAGAGAATGAGTACATGCGTGCACGCATGCACACACACACACACACACACACACTCTACTTGGGGATTTTCAGTGCATCCAGAGAAAAGGGGAGCCCACCTCTTTTAATCAGTGTCTGATTCTCAAGTACTTATAGAGCCTTTAAGGTGTAACTTGCACCCTCCAGGGCTCTATAGCAGGAAGGTGATAGAAAAATGGATGGAACCAACCTTAACCCAAAAGGTACATAGAATTTGTAAGGGAAATCAGAGAGGGAAGCAATGATTAAATAAAGCAATTTGTAGCAAATGCTATGTATTGAGATATATTCACACAAATTCAGTTCAGCAAACCTTTATTGTATAGTTCCTAAGTACAAGGCATTATGCCAAGTATCCTAGAGAATAAAAAGAGATTCAGGTCTTTTTGTAAAAAAAAAAAAAAAAGGACTGGCGGGGTGAGGAAGATAAGGGAATTAATCTCATTGTGAACCTGTGACAAGGTCCTCTGATTGGTGTGTCAGCCCACCATAGGGAGAATAGTTCCCAAAGCACATGGCATCATCTCCGTTTTATAGAGGTGGAATCCGAGGTTCAGAGTAACTTACCGAGGACCCACCTGTCCCAGAGCCACAGTTCTCTGTGGCCATGTGGACTTTTCTCTAGCACTGGGCAACCTCCTTTCTGATCACCGGAACTTGTAAGTCAGGCCAGGGGATCCTGCAGGCTAATCTAACCTGGACCATCGTGACCCATCCCTGGTTCCTCCAGAAAATGAAAACCACAAAGCCAGGGTTGTGAGTTTTTCCAAATCTAAACTTCATTCTGTTGAAGGGACTAGCTATTTCTATGAAGCTGCTTTCTTTCTCCTTCTTTTGTGCTGAATGTCTATCAGGAAATGACAGTGGATGGTAGCTGTTGCTATTTTGTGAACTCTTTTTTTTTATCCCCTAGAAAAATAAAGCCAGGATTGGTACTCTGTGTCAGTTCCTCACGTACTGTTTTGACTTTTTTTCACTTTTAAATGATGCTTGAAATCCACATCTGGGAAGCACTAATTGAAAAGACAATTTTGAAGTTAGTCTGTGAACAGAGATTGGTGACAAAAGAAATTCTGGAAAATTTCTGAGGATTACAAAAAAAAAGAAAAAAACTATTGCCCCCAATTCTGGAAGTTCTGACTTTAGTTCTATACCATTTCTCAACTCTCCTCCATAAATATTTTTTTGATAATTGTTCAAACCATGAGAAAATATCCCATTTTGTGACCTCTCCAGAACCTTCCCCTGCTTAGACATGTCCCACAATGTAAGGGATGAGAACCACTTCTATAAAAGTAAGACAAAACTGTTGGTGTAGGGCACCAGCAGGAAAGAACTGCTGCTTCCAGTTAATTTTTCTGCTTTAAAGAATAAACACAGCCCTGTCCACTTCAGTTGGCCTTTCCTGATGATATGAGGCCAGAGTGTAGCTGTCAACCGCCTCCCACTTCAATGTCAACAACTCAAGCCTCATCTCCTCCAAAACATGTCTCCGGCAGGATGCAGAGGGGAAGCCTGGTATGTCAGTAACTGAGGAAGAAGCGAAACTTATTTCAGCATCATTCCCTCTCTGAGTCTGGCTAATAAAGGCAGCAGTGATGGGCATGGTGGTGGGGAGCTGAAGATGAGAAACGTTTATTGTTTACTCAGAGAGGCAAGAACCCAGAATATACATCTTCATGTCTTTGATGCCAGTGGTGTGTTTGTTTCTCCCAAACTCAAAGCTCTGGATATATTTTAATAAGAAGGACAAAGAGTCACAAAATACCCGCTGGCTTGCCATTGTGAGCTGTCCCCGTCAAGTCGATAGAGTGGCTCTCCTGGTGCTCTCCAGTCCCAGCCGTCCCGAAGAGGAGGCAACACCCGAGCAATGCAGTCCATTTGTCACACACCTCACGTGTGCACAGGCAGAGAGACAAAAGCTCTGGGCCGGTTAAGGGAAAAGGGTTTGTTTATTTACCTTGGTTTTCCCCACTCCTAGGACAGTTAGTTCCTGCCACCTACTAGGTATGCAATAGATTCTTAGAATATAATAAGTAAATAGAGAAGTGAAAAATGTGTTCAATAAATATGCATAGGATAAAGAACTGAATGTACTGTCTTAGCCTGGTGCATTAATCCACGGTCAAGATTGTCAGTGGCGGAACGCTCCTACACTGTTGGTGGGAATGGAAGTTGGTAAAGCCACTATAGAAAACTAAAATTAAAATCAGCATATGATCCAGCAATCCCACTCCTGGGACTATATCCAGGGAAAACTATAATTCAAAAAGATACATGCACCCCTATCGGCTTCCCTGGTGGCTTAGACAGTAAAGAGTAAAGAACCTGCCTGCAATGTGGGAGACCTGGGTTCAATCCCTGGGTCAGGAAGATCCCCTAGAGAAGGGCATGGCAACCCACCTCAGGATTCTTGCCTGAAGAATTCCATGGACAGAGGAGCCTGGTGGGCTACAGTCCATAGGATCAAAGAGTCAGACATGACTGAGCGACTAACACTTATGTTCACAGCAGCGCTATTCACAGTAGCCAAGACATGGAAACAGCCTAAATGTCCACTGACAGATGAATGGATAAAGAAGATGTGGTACATACATACAATGGAATACTACTTGGCCATAAAAAGAAAGAAATAATGTCATTTGCAGCAACATGGATGGACCTAAAGTCAGAAGGACAAAGATAAATACCCTATGATACCACTTATACATGGAATCTAAAATAGGACACAAGTGAACCCATCTATGAAACAGAAACAGACTCACAGACACAGGGAGCAAACTTTTAGATACCAAGGGGGGTAGGAGCTGGGGGGCGGGGATGGCCTAGGAGTTTGAGGTTAGTAGATGTAAACTATTACATATAGAATGAATGGACAACAAAGTCCTACTATAGTACAGGGAACTATATTCAGTGCTGGGGGATAAACCATAGTGGAAAAGAATATAAAAAAGAATAAATGTATATATATACACACACACATATATATCACACATACACATATACATAACTGAGTCACTTTACTATACAGCAGAAATTAACACAACATTGTAAATCAACTATACTTCAATTAAAAAAAAAGGAAAAAAAAGATTGAATCAGTGCAAGACACCATTTCTTTAGAAAAGGTTACAGTGGTGTCATGATTTTTCCAGGTTCAGTTTTGTCTATATGACTATCTTTGTTTATTTCTCTTTGCCTCTGTCTGTCATATGTATTGGAGAAGGCAATGGTAACCCACTCCAGTACTCTTGCCTGGAAAATCCCATGGACGGAGGAGCCTGGTGGGCTGCAGTCCATATGTATGTACGTTTGTATATGTGTATGTATCTATCTATTCCCTCCGCCATCTTTCTTGCTCGCTTACTTTACTTTCTTAAGGGCTTGCAGGAGTCACAGTAGATAAGTGTCAGAGGAAGAAATTTCTAACCCAATGCTTCCTTTGCAAACAAAGGATTGGATCTATTCCTGTAAGCTGTCTTAGCTTTTCTGCTTCTCCTGTGTCTGTTGAGTGCCCAACACCACTCTTTTCGTTTCTGGCAGCAGAGCTGTGGCCTCCTAAGCTCTGAGAACTCTCTCCAGCTCCTGATATTTATTCTGTCCCTGGGACTCTCAGGGAGGCCACCAGGAACAATCTGTGGAGGATGGTGAGGGTTTACTCTGGAGGGCTTTCGAAATTGTCAGGCATAAAAGGAAAACTCTAGGCAAAAATCACCCACGTCTTTATTCAATGAGGCTTGTCATCACATTCAAAGGACAAAGAGAGTTTCATCGGCCCCTGTGTCTTCAATTTGATTTTTTCACATGCTGCTTTTTAGGCTGTTGGTCCAGGTTGTTAAAGGAAAGAGGAGGTGCCACAGTTCAGCAACCTCTAATGTGAAAGTGAATGATTTTCCCATTTTCCCTGGTTACACAACACTCCTTTCTGACTCCGAGAAACGCACTCTGCATGGCCTGCTCATGCTTCACACACCAGCCTCCCCCTGACACCTGTGACCACATCCAAAAGCAGCAGAAGCAGCACCATAACCATTGCATCAGGAGGAACGCGGGTGGGCTCCATCGCCTCCTACCAGCGCAGAACTGGAGCCAGGACCCTAGCTTTCCCACTCGCTCCTGACACACTCCACTCAGAGACACATCCTGCATCAGGAATAGTCCCTTTCTTTGCAGCCTAAGTTCCACTCTGTCTGCTCATCACACTCAAGGGAGCCCCACACGTGGCTCTCATGATGAGCACAGCTTTCCATGAACAGCTGGATCCTTTTTACCCATCTTTCAAGAGTCAGATCAAATGCCACCACCTTCATGAAGCCTTGCTCACGCTGCACTGATGAAATTCTCTCTCCTCATTTCCCATGGTGTATTTTGCTGTGGGTGTCTGACAAATGACATGAGCACATAATCTCAATTCTGTCATTTGTAAAATAGGGCACATAATACATACCAAAAAGGTCAGTAAGAGGAAAAACTAAAGTAACATACATGAGCACCTGGCACAGAGTTGGCAACCAATATCTCTTTGATTTATTTATTCACATATCACAAGTTTTATTTTCTTTTTAGTTAATCATTTATATATCTTATCTGCAATATTTGTAAACTGTCTAGCAAAGTTCTTTGCATTGGCTTCTCTAAAGTGTGTAGGGTCAATGAATACATTTACCTCTCTGCCTCAGTTTTTCATCTGTAAAATGGGAATAAAAGTGCTTCGTAGTTTCAAGGCATTATTATCATAATTAATTTAAATGTTATGTATATAAACATGTTGACAAATAAAAAGATCAAATGGTAGGCAAGTATGAGCTAGTGTTTGGTAGAATATAGGGACAAGAGTGAAGTCACATTACCTAGTTTATCCAGTAGAGGGCAATGGCACACGCATGGATATTCAGATTCTTTGTAAGACTCCAAAACCATAAATTAAAAAGAGAATCACTTTGCTATTATGCAAAGAAAATAAAGCAATTTTTCAAGACTCAGCTGGGTTTTTCATCTCTTTTAGTGTTTGTCTATGCAGTTTATCTGTGTAGGAAGGAACTTCGGTTTCACTGGTGCTTCCAGCATGGGTCAATGACCTGCCGTTCCAGTTTCTCTATTCGAATTTCCACTCACCCATGTGCCCAGGGTGGGGAATGATTCTAGTCTAGCCAATGGGAAAAAGTGCTCTTTTCACTAGTTTTATTGCCTCAATCTTGAGCAAAAGCATTTCTATAGGGCTGTTGAGGGCTTGGTCCCAAACTGGAAAGAGGCCTGTAAAGGTTTCCATGCTGGGGGAGGGACCAGAGAAAGATTGGGAAGAACAAAGCCGACCATTGTTCCCTTGGCCTGGTTTGACTCCCCTTAGTCTGCTCCATGAAGACACTGGACCCATTGACTGAGCAGTTGACATTTTCTCAGGGTGGGTTAAGTCCCCCAGAGATAAGGGAACAGCAGGAGCCGGTGAGTATATCCACTGCACACACTTAGAATCAAGCCACTCTAAAATTAGCAACTCACACAGTAAGATGGCTTGAAGATGTATATGTAACTATGTATTTACACATGTAAATACGGTGCGGTATCTGCTGCAGAAGAATTGAAACTTTTAATATGAGGTAGTCAAATATGACTTAGATTAATAAAGTTTGAAGGATACATTGAATGCTCCCTGTGTGTCAGGCACTGGACTAGGGAGAGACTGATGATACAAAGATGAAATAGAATTCTCACCTTCAAGGAACGCACAGTCAAGACCAGATAATAAGTAAATCAAAGCACATATGGTGATCATAGAAACAGCTACAGTCAGTTACGTTACAATGCTTATTTTCAAAAAGAGGAATTTGTTCTAACAATTGTTATATTAGGGAATGATTTGTACATTACGTGAATTTCATATCTAATTATGTCTAATTTCATCTGCAAGAAATACTAGGTGACTGCAAAAAAAAAATATTGCATCTAGATGAACTGAGTGGTATAGATATACAACACACACACACACACACACACTTACACACACACATCTAAACAAGCTCTCCCTCAGGTCACAGAGTCGACTCTGGACCACATGCATCATCCTCTGGTGTTACAACTTTGCCTCAGACACCACACAGCTCTTCTGTCTCCACATCATCATAACTCACAAGCTGAACCAGACAGACGACCACTTCCACAAGCAAACTTCAGATCTCTTTCAAGGTCAAGTGCCGTATTAATAATTGTTGCTGTTGTTGTTGTTGTTCAGTCACTCAGTCATGTCTGATCTTTGCGACCCTGTGGACTGCAGCATGACGGGCTTCCCTGTCCTTCACCATCTCCCAGAGATTCCTCAAATTCATGTCCATTGAGTCGGTGATGCCATCCAAACATCTCATCCTCTGTTGTCCCCTTCTCCTCCTGCTTTCAGTCTTTCCCAGCATCAGGGTGTTTCCCAACGAGTCAGCTCTTCCCATCAGGGGGCCAAAGTATTGGAGCTTTAGCTTCAGCATCAGTCCTTCCAATGAATATTCAGGACTGATTTCTTTAGGATAACTGTTTTCATCTCCTTGCAATCCAAGGGACTCTCAAGCATCTTCTCCAACACCCCAGTTCAAAAGCATCAATTCTTTGGTGCTCAGCTTTCTTTATGGTACAACTCTCACATCCATACATGACTACTGGAAAAACCATAGCTTTGACTAGATGGACCTTTGTTGGCAAATTCCTTATGCAATTTTTAGCCATTTTGTGTATGGAAAACAATGCTGCTGTTTTCATTAGGTTTCCATCTTTTTTGTGTTAATGTGTCACAAAGTTTTTGAATGTTGTATCTTTAACTCCATTTTTACCATAAGTTCTGTGGTTTCCACTGCTTGATTTTGCATAGCACAGTGATTTTTAGGCACACATTCACGGTATTATCACAGAACAGACTGTACAGGAAGACCTTGAGTGCATAAAACACAGAATTTCTGGCCAGGGGGAGGGGAGAAGAGACCCAGGGATGGCCATCCCTAGAGACAAACATGAATTACAGGACTAAGGAAGAGCATGCATATCTTTAAAAAAACTTGTTTCATTATAAAATGAGCAATAAACAAAGAAGAACTTGAAATGGCTTATAAAAAGGCATTTAACATGGCAAGGCAAAATACATTCAAATAACTTTTAAAAAATTAGGCAGAGGAAAAATGAAAAGTGTAAAACAAGTCATTACATAAGCTTGCAAAACACATGCCCTAGGTTCTGCATTAAGATCTGCTAGAGGTGAAGCTCTGTTAGTCCCTAAGTTTCCCTACCATCAGTGGCTGGCCCTCTGTTGGCCCACCTGATCCAGAGAAGATAGTCTTTGCTGCACAACCCGATGTAGAAGTTGCCAGCCACAGGAGATTCTTGACACTTGAAATGCAGTTAGTCCAAACTGTGGTATGCTAAGTGCTAAAGGGCTTCCCTGGTGGTTCAGTGGTAAAGAATCTGCCTGCAATGCAGGAGCCGCAGGAGACTCAGGTGCGATCCCTGGGTCAGGAAGATGCCCTGGAGAAGGGAATGGCAACCCACTCCACTATTCTTGCTTGGAGAACCCCCTGGACAGAGGAGCCTGGCAGGCTATAGTTCATAGGGTCGCAAAGAGTCGGACACGACTAAAGCAACTTAGCATAGCATGCTGCTGCTGCTGCTAAGTTGCTTCAGTCGTGTCCGACTCTGTGCGACCCCATAGACAGCAGCCCACCAGGCTCCCCTGTCCCTGGGATTCTCCAGGCAAGAACACTGGAGAGGGTTGCCGTTTCCTTCTCCAATGCATGAAAGTGAAAAGTTAAAATGAAGTCGCTCAGTTGGGTCCGACTCTTAGCGACCCCATGAACTGCAGCCTACCAGGCTCCTCCATCCATGGGATTTTCCAGGCAAGAGTACTGGAGTGGGGTGCCATCATCTTCTCCATAGCATAGCATCAGTTCAGTTCAGTTCAGTTCAGTTGCTCAGTCGTGTCCGACTCTTTGTGACCCCATAAATCGCAGCACGCCAGGCCTCCCTGTCCATCACCAAATCCCGGAGTTCACTCAGACTCACGTCCATCGAGTCGGTGATGCCATCCAGCCATCTCATCCTCTGTCGTCCCCTTCTCCACCTGCCCCCAATCCTTCCCAGCATCAGAGTCTTTTCCAATGAGTCAACTCTTCGCACGAGGTGGCCAAAGTACTGAAGTTTCATAGCAAGTGTCAAATACACACTAAACTTCATAGACCAGCATACACACAGGAAATCACTTTAACCTCTTATTTATAACTTTATAGTGATTATATGTTGAAATGATATATGTTGATATGTTGAATTTTGTAATGGATTAAATAAAATACATTACTAAAATGTGTTTGCTTTTTGTTTCATTTTCAATATGGCTACTACAAAGTTTTAAATGACTGTGGCTCTCATTATGTTTCTTTGGACACCCAAAGGGATCCTTTAGATCCCTTAGTGATCTAAGGGAATGTGTAGACTATATTATACATGATTATAAAGCCTCTGTAAAGAACTATTTCTGAACAATGATGAGTTCAAATGATGCTTCCTGACTAACGTCTGGGATGAAGGATTTTATGTGCTTGGTGAGGACGAGATCTGATGAGATCCAGTTGCTTTTGCAAATCAGCTAAAATGACAGTAGTATTCATGTGTCCTTGGGAAAAGCAAGAAGCCTGATTAGTCCATGAACTGAATAAAAAGACTAGCCCACTGCTGGGAGTGACACACAGGAAGGAACAACAATGAATCTGTGTGAGCTAGAGTGTAGTGTAGGGTGCCTGTACCCTCTGATGTCTGTTCACATCTGCATGTGTGTGCCTTCTGTGTAGCCTCGGGAGTGTATGTATGTACACCCAGGTGTGTTCTTGTATGTGTGCCTGTGTGTGAATACATGCCTATATGTTTGCATACATATGTGTTCTCATATGTGCATTTATGGTGTCCTCATGTGTACACGTTTGTGTGTTATGCACCCATGAGTTTGCCTGTATATACACTTGTGTACATGTCATTTTGTATGTGTCCATAATGGCAACCCACTCCAGTTCTTGCCTGGAGAATCCCAGGGACGGAGGAGCCTGGTGGGCTGCCGTCTATGGGGTCGCACAGAGTCGGACACGACTGAAGCGACTTAGCAGCAGCAGCAGCATGTGTCCTATATGCATGGCTATGTATATCTTATGTCTACTCCTGTGTATATATGTGTGGCCTTGTTTGCATGCTTTTGTGTGTGTATCCTTGTGCATGTGTATGCATATTACTCATATGTGATGTTGAAGACAAAATTGGGCAATAGAGAGAAGTAAGCACAAAAATGGCAATTCACTCCAGTACTCTTGCCTAGAAAAATCCCATGGATGGAGTAGCCTGGTGCAGGGTCGCATGGGGTCGCAAAGAGTCAAACACGACTGAGTGACTTCACTTCACTTCACTTCAAGCACAAAAATATATACCTAGAGCCCCCAAAGTAGATGATTTTTAGATAAGGAACAAGGATTTAATACAGAGCACAGGGAATTATACTTGATATCTTATAATAACCTATAAAGAAAAAAATCTTTAAAAAGAAACAAAAGAAAGTAAAGCATTTTACACTTCAGGCTTGGAATTCATTCATTCATTGACGGATTTCAAACCAGAACACACTATGGATAGATTTTCATTTTTTAACAGATTGTACTGGCTGCAGTAATGAACTGACAACTGGATAGGAACACTTCTATTGAGAAAGATATCTATACATTCTGATAACGTCTTTAAAAATTAGAAAATGTAGTACAGAAAGCTGATATCCTCATATACACTATAGAATGCATATCCTTTCGCTGCAGATATCTAGATACTTGAAATGAAAGCTGGGACTATCCATTAGCATATCAGCCTCAGAGGAGGGTGGTTTAATATTGTCATGCACTTAAGCATGAACTTTAGGTAGCATCATTTTCCCCATCACTATCTGCAAAGGCATTTCATAAGCTTTTTCTGTGTCTTCTTGCGTGAAGTGACTTATAGTTCTCCATCCTCTTTGAGCGAAAAGTAAACAAGACCCACACATGGTTATGAGCCTTATCCTCTCTGCCAGAGTCACAGCTAAACTGAACTCAGAGCCCAGGGCAGAGGTTGTGATTCAGAAATCTACCTGCTTCTCTGCTCTAAATACATGTAAAGACATGAGTGCTGGCTCTTTTCAGAGGATGGGAGGGCTGTGCTGCCTCTTCTCCACCGCCCCTCAATCACTTTAGCCTCTGACCCACTCCCTTCTTAATCTCCTTAATCTAGCCCATTTGCACAAACACAAAGGGGTGACGTCATCATATGTGTAGTGAGGGTGTCTGTGCCTTTTAGGAAGGTTAACAGCAAAGGGCATACTTTTCCTACCCACAGTTTTGCACAGTGACTAATTTTCACTGCTCAAGACGTTCATATTAATGGGTTCTGCTACATCAGTGGGAGAAAAAAAAACCCAGATGGAGGCCGAGTAAATACTCAGGAATTCTGGTCAATCTTCTAATTGTCATGTCCTTACCTGGCTCTCCCTTGGAAATTTACACACCAAGTTTACAGAATACGAGGACAAGAAACTTAGTCTTCACAGTTTGAGACTTCAGTGCAGCCACCTGAGTGTTAAACATGCTACGGAATATTTTAACTGTTAAGATGCAGATAGCCTAAACTACTCAACAGAAATATACAGAGGGTAATGAACACAGTCCAGAAGACTGAGCCCGAGACTGAGGAAGGTAGGTGCTGGGAGGTGAAGGTCATAGCCACGCACACAGGGCAAAATAGAGAGGTCAGGAAAAGTCCCCAGGCAACTCATGGATGCCCTGAGTGCAGTTTCTGTGGTGGAAAGTGAGCGGCAAAAATGGTTAGTGAGAGGGTATCTGCGGGGGGGCTGCCAAAGGGCTCTCGGTAGAAGAGGGACTGGTTGGTTTCATTTCTGTTCCGTTCAGTTCAGTTGCTCAATCCTGTCCGACTCTTTGTGACCCCATGGACTGCAGCACGCCAGGCTTCCCTGTCCATCACCAACTCTCGGAGCTTCCTCAAACTCATGTCCATTGAGTCGGTGATGCCATCCAACCATCTCATCCTCTGTTGTCCCCTTCTCCTCCTGCTTTCAATCCTTCCCAGCATCAGAGCCTTTCCTGAGTCAGTTCTTAGCATCAGGTGGGCCAACGTATTGGGGCTTTAGCATCAGTTTTTCCAGTGTATATTCAGGACTGATTTCCTTCAGGATTGACTGGTTTGATCTCCTTGCTGCCCAAGGGACTCTCAAGAGTATTCTCCATCACCACAGTTAAAACGCATCAATTCTTTGGCACTCAGCTTGCTTTATTGTCCAACTCTCACATCCATACATGACTACTGGAAACACCATTAGCTTTGACTAGACGGACCTTTGTCGGCAAAGTAACGTCTCTGCTTTTTAATATGCTGTCTAGGTTGGTCATAGTTTTTCTTCCAAGAAACAAGTGTCTTTTAATTTCATGGGTTCAATCACCATCTGCAGTGATTTTTGAGCCCAAAAAATAAAGTCCATCACTGCTTGCATTGTTTCCCCATCTATTTGTGATGAAGTGATGGTACCGGATGCCATGATCTTAGTTTTTTGAATGTTGAGTTTTAAGTCAGCTTTTTCACTCTCTTTCATGCTCATCAGGAGGCTCTTTAGCTCTTCTTCACTTTCTACCATAAGGGTGGTATCATTTGCACATATGAGGTTATTGATATTTCTCCCAGAAATCTTGATTCCAGCTTGTGCTTCATCTAGCCCAGAATTTTGCGTGATGTATTCTGCATATAAGTTAAATAAGCAGGGTGGCAATATACAGCCTAGACGTACTCCTTTCCCAAAATTTAGAATCAGTCTATTGTTCCATGTCCAGTTCTAACTGCCGGTTCTTGACTTGCATACAGATTTCTCAGGAGACAGGTAAGGTGGTCTGGTATTGCCATCTCTTTAAAAATTTTCCAGTTTGTTGTGATCTAGACAGTCAAAGGCTTGGTGTAGTCAATAAAGCAAAAGCAGATATTTTTCTGGAATTCTTTGGAATTTTCTATGATCCAATGGATGTTGGCAATTTGATCTCTGGTTCCTCTGCCTTTTCTAAATCCAGCTTGAACATCTGGAAGTTCTCAGTTTGCGTACTACTGAAGCCTAACTTGGAGAATTTTGAACATTACTTTGCTAGAGTGTGAAATGAGTGCATTTGTGTGGTAGTCTGAAGATTCTTTGGCATTGACCTTCTTTGGCACTGGAATGAAAACTGACCTTTTCCAGTCCTGTGGCCACTGCTAAGTTTTCCAGATTTGCTGGCACATTGAGTGCAGCACTTTCACAGCATCATCTTTTAGAACTTGAAATAGCTCAGCTAGAATTCCATCACCTCCACTAGCTTTGTTCATAGCGATGCTTCCCAAGGCCCATTTGATTTCACACTCCAGGATATCTAGCTCTAGGTGAGTGATCACACCATCGTGGTTATCTGGGTCATGAAGGTCTTTTTTATACAGTTCTTCTATGTATTCTTGCCACCTATTCTTAATATATTCTGCTTTTGTTAGGTCCATACCATTTCTGTCCTTTATTAAGCCCATCTTTGCATGAAATGTTTCATTGATATCTTTAATTTTCTTGAAGAGATCTCTAGTCTTTCCCATTCTATTCATTTCCATTGAGTCAGCCTTATTTTGACAGCTGTGATCAGAAGAATAATAGTGGGGGTGAAATAAGAAACCATTAAAATATTCCAGACAGAAGGGAGCTGGATCTTCTAAATCAATAGTGGTGGTTATGACGAAGAAGAGAAAAAAAATGTTAGAGCTAACATACAACAAAGGATTGGTTATGGGAGAAAATAGAAAGAAGGATTGACTAGGTGATTCCTAGCTTAGATGACTGTGTAGATGGTAGAGTAATGGGGAAGAACAGATCTGACTCCATATTGGATCTGTTTCTTTACTTTAACCTTTGCATTCGGTGGCTTTTGCTACAAGTTAATCACTAAAGAAATGTTGCCTATAGCTTAAAGCAAGCATAATGACCCATCTCCAGGAATGAGATGCCTGAATGTAAAACTAAAATACCTTTGTTTAGCTCATAGGAAACATCCTGATCAGGCCAGCTTCTGAATGGCTACAGAAAATAAGAAAGGAACACATTCCCTCCCAGAGTCTGGGTGAAATCATAAAATATTTGCAACAGCTTATGGCCCTTTTAGGCTTCCCATGTGGCACTAGTTGTAAAGAACCTGCCTGCCAATGCAGGAGGCATAAGAGACACAGATTCAGTCTCTGGGTCTGGAAGATCCCTTGGAGGAGGAAATAGCAACCCACATCAGTATTCTTGCCTGGAGAATTCCATGGAGAGAGGAGCCTGGAGGGCTACAGTACATAGGGTTGCAAAGAGTCTGACACTACTGAAGTGACTTAGCATGCTCATGACTTTTTTATTTTACATCCTCAGCTGCCTTCCTCTTTGTTCCATAAAAGAAACGAGCATCCAAACCCAGGCGAGATGATTCTCTAGGACATCAGCCCACCATCTTCTTGGTCTTCCAGCTTTCTGAATAAAGTCACTATTCCTTGCCCCAGCATCTCATCCCTGATTTATTGGCCATCACCAGAAGAACGAACTTGGGGCTTGGTAACAGTAGTAGGGAATATAAAATTGAGACTGTAGGGGCAGGACTGTGTCCACAGGATGAGTTAGAGTTTCCTTTTGAATGGATTGCATTTGCAGTGGTTTGGAACAGCCATGGAAGACATGCTCAGCAAACCATCAGATGAACAGTTCTGAAGCTTTGACACAGGTCTGATCCATGCGTACAAATCAGTGAGTCATCAGCACATTGAAGTAGAAGAAATCATGTATGTGCCTGAGATTAACTCATGGGGTTTATCAGCTAAGAGTCATGGCTGAGACGCAGCCCAAGCCTGGGAATTTCTCACTCCAGGCACTAGTGGAAAGAAAAGAGTACATGAAAGAGACAAGATGAAAAAAGCAAAAATAAAGAATAAAAAAAAACCACAAAAACTGGAGAAGAACCAGGACAGTGCAGTGTCACGGAAGCAAGAGGAGTAGAAGGTCCACAGAGGACTTGGGGAGGGAGGCCCCTGAAGAAGATTCTCTTGACTTGGATCCTGAGTTCTAAAGAGAAATCATTCTGAAGAAGAAGATGGGGATGGACTATCTGAAAGGGAGAGCAGCACTGGGATATGTGAGCATCCCAAGCCCACAGAGTGCACTTTCTATACCAGCGCATGGCAAGATGCTTTGTCTTGAGCGGGGGCTTAAATGTAAGTTTATGAAGATGCAGTGACTTCTGTATCAAAGCAAATTAAAGTGACCAGGCTGAGTGCATTTCAGATGAAAACCATCATCAGAGGTAATATTCATGCTCAGCCTTCCATAAGATTCTTTATATACATCATCTCATTTAAACCTCAGAGCAAACCATGAGAGAGAATACGATCACCCTGACTTTCACATGAACAACTTAAAGTTGATGACTTGCCTAAGGCATATGAGTAGCACAGGGCAGAGGAGGCACTTGAACTTAGGTCATGTGAATTTAAGCCCATGCTTTCGTAACGGAATTGCAGAGTCCAGTTTCTTTAGTGAGTCCTTTGTATCTGACACAGCCCACAACCTGGCCCTGCACACAATACGCAGTTTCCTGTAGGCTGTATCCCAGGGTTTGTGGTGCTGAGTGATGTTAACTAACAAGGTGACAGCCCTGACTTGCGTCTGTAGAAAACGGGAGCTTCTTCTGCTCAATTGCCTTGAGGCTGCTTCCCTTTCCAATGTGTTGCTGCTTCCGGAGTTGTCAGCCCAGCGTGCATACTCCCCTTCTTCCTCACTAACAGAGCCTCTTTGTTGTTTGGACTGGTGAGATGTTTCGCACCAGTACTTGCTTCCCCAGTTTCCCCACGCAGGGCGTGGCCATTTGACTGGGTCTGGGGACAGAACTGGCTGGCATGCCCTCTGTGCTCAGTTTGCTCTTTGCCTTTCTTTCTTGGAACACAAACACAATGCCTGGAGGTGTAGCCATCATTTTATGACCATGAGGACAGAAGGCACAGGCTAAGGATGGTGAAACAGGCAGATGAGAGCCTGGTCTCTACATGTGAATTATACTACCAGTAGATTACTCACCTATAAGCGCCTTAAGTATGAAAATCAAAGTCTTATTCACTTAAGATGCAGTTTTCCAGCTGTTGTGTTCATTTGTTAAATGCGGTCCCAGCTGATACAAAGAGCCAGTTTCAAGGTACTACCCAGCCTACTTCATTCCCAGGTTTCCGACCTTTCAGAATGTGTCTGGCTTTGTAAATAATTTACAATTTAGAGATCCAAAAGGAGAAAAGAGCTAATCAAAACCAAACAATTCTACTTCTTTCAAGATAAACTAGAGATAAGCGAAGCTATTGGATATTTTACAATAGAATAAACTTACTGTGGCAGAAGAGTGGTTGAAGTTTGGATTTTGAAGTTATACAGACTGTGGCATGCATTTCAACTCTATTACGCTGCCTGTGTTACTTTGAATAAGTTACTGAACCTCTCTGAGTCCTGACTCACTTTTTGCATATTGATAATCATACTAATCTCATAGGATTGTTATAGGGATTAAATGGAAAATGTCTGTAGAGTGCCTCGTGTAGTCCTTGGCACTATAACATAAGCTTCATTCATTAATGATATTAATATTAAGGAAGATTATCCATACTACATCGAACATTTCATACTTTGTATAAAATTCATCTTTCCTCACTTGTTCTTATTGGGTCTCCCAGATAGGAATGGCGGACTTCCCTGGTGGCTCAGATGGTAAAGCATCTGTCTACAATGCGGGAGACCCAGGTTCAATCCTTGGGTTGGGAAGATCCCCTGGGGAAGGAAATGGCAACCCACTCCAGGACTATTGCCTGGAAAATCCCACGGACAGTGGAGCCTGGTAGGCTACAGCCCATGGGGTCGCAAAGAGTCGGACACGACTGAGCGACTTCACTTCACTTCAGATAGGAATGGGTTGCGATGAATCTTTCATAGTTTCACCCCATCCTCCTTGGGACCAATGGAAGGGGATAGTCAGTGTCCGATCGTAAAATCCGAGACATGAATTAAAAGTGTTAATCACTCAGTCATGTCTGACTCTTTGTGACCTCATGGACTGTAGACCACCAGGTTTCTCTGTCCATGGAGTTTTCTAGGCAAGAATACTGGAACGCATTGCCATTTCCTTCTCCAGGGAATCTTCCTGACCCTGGGCTTGAATCCGGGTCTCCTGCATTGCAGGCGGACTCTGTATCAACTGAGACACCAGGGAAGCCAACTGTAAGCCAACGGCTTCTTCAGCAAATATTAGAGAGGGCTTCAACAGAAGTGAGAGTGATGCTGAGAACTCAATCGCCTTCAGGTTAAAATTATGGTCACTGTTGGATGGTTTGCAGAGAGTCTAGGATGGAGCCAGATGCTCCTACACCCAGTCAACAGAAGAAGAGCAAGCTGAATTCCTCATGGAGCCCAGAGACCCAGGCCCCTCCCATACCCTCAGTTCCTGTTGGCACTCTAGAAATGAGAGTCAACATCTCTCTAGCCAGGATGCCAAGTTATTGTCGGGTACTTTTGGAACTTTCTTGTGCAA
This sequence comes from Cephalophus harveyi, assembly GCA_006410635.1. Lineage (NCBI taxonomy): Eukaryota > Metazoa > Chordata > Mammalia > Artiodactyla > Bovidae > Cephalophus > Cephalophus harveyi. The sequence goes on along the minus strand of SJYT01065061.1, from coordinate 85,640 downwards.
CATGAACATAAAAATTATAATAATCCTTATTTATAAACCTGGGTGTACTGTCCTCTAATCCAGGGTTCTTAACCCTTTTGAAGCCTTCAACCTCTTTGAACATCGGCTAAAAGTTATCAACCCTTTTTACAAAAATGCATGCATACACCAACTCAATTCTGCTTCTTTTTAAAGTTGTCAGAGACCCCTGAAGTCAATCCACACACCCATTATGTATTCACCGACTCACACCTACCCTAAGCATTTTCTTCTTTATTTGTATCAGTTGCCATTGGTCAGAGTCCCAGCATTTTATATTTTATTTTTTGAAGGTTTGCAGTGTAAGATAAGTCTAAACCACCCTTCTATTTCCTTCCACTAAGGTCTGACTTTCTAGACTTCTGAACTGTGAGGAAATATATCTTATTTCAGGTTCATTTTTCAGGGATGGGGGCTATTTTCATTTTGCTTGTTTGGTTGGTTGGTTTTTCCTGTTTGGATTTTCTCCCCTGATTCATAGCTGTTGGCAATCAGCTCCTCTGGCAATCCAAGGCAGAGCTGTCTGGGTTTCTTCTTCCTTAAGATGGTGGCAGACCGGTCTTAGAGAGATTTTCCAACGGAAAAAGGGGGCCACTGCCTCCTGCCAATCACGTGTGTCAGGATGATCTCCGTCGCCAGGTGCCTCAGTGGAATAGGATGCTTTTCATTCATTTAGCTTTTTGTACAGTGTCCTGCTGTTGAAAGCCATCTTGAGACCAAATTCCTTATGGCTTAAAGCCAAAGAAGAAAATAAAAGGCAGCAAATAATCTTGTATTCTCAGACCCAGTCCTTAGTAGGACACAAATTGTTTAGACATAATCGAAGAGATGCAATGTTTGCTCTTAATACAAAACGATTATTGACTGCTGTTTACTACATGCTATGCACCTTCCTAAGACATTAAAATGAATTTCCTTATTAAAGCTTCACAACAGCTCTGTATAGTTAGGTACTACCATTATCTACTCGTGACACCTGCGGAAACTAAGGAACAGAGGCACACTGGAGAATTTATCAGTGAAAAAGAAAGAGAGAGGAAGAGGGACAGGGGGAGATGTTGAATGCTTCCCCCACATGATGAAAGTTGGTCCTCACAATGGTGGTGCTGGTGTAGTCACTAAGTCGTGTCCGACTCTTGCGGCCCCAGGGACTATAGCCTGCCAGGCTCCTCTGTCCACAGGATTCTCCAGGCAAGAATACTGGAGCGGGTTGCTGTTTCCTTCTCCAGGGGATCTTCCTGACACAGGAATCGAACCCGGGTCTCCTGCATTGCAGGCAGTTTCTTTACCCACTGAGCTACAAGGGAAGATCCAGTCCTTGAAATAAGAAGCACGTATTGCGAGCAAACTGAAGCTCTCTAGGCAGCCTGACTTAGATAGACTGTCGGATGTTTGTGATATGGCGCCAGTGACAGCAGGTTGTTGTTGCTGTTGTCCAGTCGATCAGCCACGTCCAGCTCTCTGCGACCCCACGGACTGCAGCACGCCAGGCTTCCCTGACCTTCACCATCTCCCAGAGGTGGTTCAAATTCAGGCCCATTGAGTCAGTGATGCCATCCAAACATCGCTTCCTCTGTCATCCCCTTCTCCTCCTGCCTTCAATCTTTCCCAGCATCAGAGCAGGTACTGGCCCTATTCTAAATGATGAACCGTGGGTGATATCATTGCTATACTAGGCCTGGAACACAGGAGTTCTGGCACCTTTTCACTCCGCCACTTCTGACTCTAATGCAATCAAGTTTCCCAGCACATCTATAATAGTGATTGGCTTCAGTATTATTGAGTACAGTAAACCTAAACCATGGAAAAGTCAAAATATTATTACCGTTAATTATGTTAAATTAGACTCCCATGGGTTATTTTAATTTTATTTTTTTATCTTTGTTTTCTTCCCTTTTCTTTTCCTTTTGTTTACTGGGACTCCTGGCTCAAACTTCCCAAAATCATCAGATCCATTACATGCAACTTAAAAACACAGTCAAGAAATCAAGTTTAGGACTTCCCTGGTGATCCAGTGGGTAAGAATTCATCTTCCAATGCAAGGGGTGTGGGTTCAATCCCTGGTCGGGGAGCTAAGATCCCGTATGCCTTGCAGCCAAAAAATTAAAACTTAAACAGAGGCAATATTGTAAAATAAAGACTTTAAAAGTGGTCCACATCAAAAAAATTTTTTTTAAAGAAATGAAGTTCATCTTGGATTCCCTAGGCTACATCTTGTGCTGTATTCCCACTTCTTTATCCTGTCCAGTATCAAACCCTGCCTTTAGGATAAGATCAAACAGAAGCCTCTTACACCTTAATGGGGGCGTCCCAGATGGTACTAGTAGTAAAAAAGCTGTTTGACAATGCAGGAGATTTAAAAGACAAAGGTTAGATCCCTGGGTCAGGAAGATCCTGTGGAGGAGGGCATGGCAACCCACTCCAGTATTCTTGCCTGGAGAATCCCATGGACAGAGGAGCCTGGCGGGCTACAGTCCATGGGGTCACAGAGAGTTGGACACTGAAGCGACTTAGCATGCAAGCTCACTGTAGTGAGTGTTCTGTATGATAGTAACCCATCTTAGGGCATTTGGGTTTAAACCTTAACTCTAATAATGGCATGACATGGGTATCTCTCCATGAAAGCTATCTAGGATCTTACCTCTCCTGTTTGTCAGGGGCAATACTTTGGGGTCCCCCGTGTCTCTTAGGGATTCTTTACTGCCGGAGCCACCAGAGAAGCCCTCTCTTAAGGATTCTTAAACAAGAGTTCAGGCATCCAGCCCCTCAGGCTTCAGGTAAGAATTCCTGAAAGGAGCTTTCACAGCGAGTCCTCGATTCTCATGAAAATGCGATAGTCACCCTCCTTCTGGAAACACTGAATTCTTTGAGGGCACACAGAAATTTTCTGTCTGGAAGAAGCGGTAAAATGGATTCGCTCACCACGGGTTCCGCTTCAGAAGAGAGTCTGGAAGTGACAGGTACTTCTAAAAACTATTTGGAAATTGTGTCGGCCTGGATTTATTTTCATTTATCAAATATTATTTTGCTACCGTACCTAAAGTGGTGGAACTAATATCTCCAATTGCACTTGCCCGCACCCTGGCCCCGTGCCCGCCAGCCCCGTGGGAGCAGGGCGTCAAGTGACATCGGCAAGACTGCTCTTTAACAGCCGGGGTTATTTTATTAAGGAAAATTTGTATTGCCCTTTCTCCCCTCACAAATGTGCCAAATGGACAGATTTTGATTTTTCTTGGCCAAAGGAATGAAAGGCCAGGGAAGTGGCTTTGTTCCCTTTCTGGCGTTTCCACCGCGAGCTCAGGAGGCGCCTGCTGAATAGGATCACTTTGAGCAGCTAAAATTTCAGGTGTGAGTTTCATCTCAGAAATGCATAAAGCCTGGGAGCCGAGGACGGTACCCGCGTGGGGGCTGTTGTCAGCTCCCTGCGATGTCGTCGCCACTCACAGCTGGCCCAGGTGTGTTCCCCCCAGGTAAGGCGGGAGGCCCTTTTGGAGGCCATGTCCCCTTTGTTGCATCTTATCTTGTTAGTTAAGCTGTCAAGAAAGTTGCCAGTCAGGAGAGGGTGCAGGTAGAGAAACACAGGAGTTTAATCCAATTAAAACTGCACTGGCTTTTCCACATTCCTGGCATCCTGGTTCCAACTCAGAAGAATGTTTTCTACCTGGGGGCAGTAGGGGGATATAAAACTAACCTTAAATATTTGTGTTGCAACCTGGCATAATACTGAATACAGAACGTAGGGCCACAGAGAAAAGATTTGTGATACAGGAGATAAAAAGAGCTCACTTTTAACTGTTTTTCTCAGAGGTTTTTAACTCAGTCCTATTTTTGGTATAAAAAGACTCACCAATAAGCCAAGCAAGGAAACTCTTGGTAGTTGCTATCCAAGAGAGGTCTTTTTTAGCAGACGGTTTGAGCTGACTTCTAAGAAGGGATTTGATGATCCCAGAAAGATCCCTCTTTTCAGGACTTAAGGAAGCCGTGACTGCAGCTCAAGATGCCTTTGAATGAAAATCAACAAATGTGTTCAGATTTAAACCCATACCATCACATATTGACATAGAGTGACACAGATGGTATATTTGAGTGCTAAATCTATTTTTCGTTGCTCACTATGGAAAACATGTAGTGCAAGCTCGATTGACAGGCTGGTTTTTGAATGAGATCTCTGTTCGAAGCAAATGTACACATGAGGCAAATGTACTCAGAGCCTGGCAGATGTCTTCTGCAAGGATTGCACGGGGTGAATAAGGACAGGACTCGGTCTTCTTCTGGGGTGCACTGAAAGATGGGGAGGGCACAAGCGCTGGCGACAGAAACAGAGAAGGCCTGCCACTTTGATACTCAAAGACTTTAATTCCTTGTCCATTTAACAGAAAGGACCTCATTACAGGAGACTCTGATGCTTTTAGAAAATAATGCTCTACGCTCTTTTAATAGCAGCTTTATTAACCTGAAAAACTATCCAAGATTGTTAGTGAGAAAAGCAAATGGAGTTATATGGTTGCATGAGTTTGAAATCATATACAATTACAGTATGTATTAGTACTTGTCTGATACACACAACACCGTTCATACTGGTCATTTCTATGGAATGAGAATAGAGGAAGTGGTAAGAACAGCTATATTTGGAGTATTTTAAAAGTATATTTTTATAACTTAAAAAACTTGAGTTCTCACAAAGCAGTGAAGGAATTACAGCTAAACTGAAGTAAGTTCACAGTTTTCTCACAATATCCAATGTTTTTTAAAGACCAAGACAGCCCTATCCTCTCAGGAGCATAGAAGAATGCGTTGCTAGAGGTCAGTGTTAACAATTAAACTGAAGGAATCTTTTCTTAAAGTAAATCCCTATACAAAATAAAAAATAAAAAAATAAACAAATGAGACCTATTCAAGCTGCAGGCTTTTACACAGCAAAGGAAACCATAAATAAAGTGAAAAGACAACCTATAGAATGGGAGAAAATATTTGCAAATGATGAAACTGACAAGGGCTTAATTTCCAAAATATACAAATAACTCATACAACTCAACAAGAAGAAAACTTACTGAAAAATGATCAGAAAACCTAAGGAGACATTTCTCCAAAGAAGACATATAGATAGCCAACAATCATATGAAAAGACACTCAATATTGCTAATAATTAGAGGAATGCAAATCAAAACTACAGTTAGGTACCACCTCACACCTGTCAGAATGGCCATCAGCAACAAATGCTGGAGTAGGTACGAGGAAAAGGGAATCCTCCTATACTTTTGGTGGGAATTTAAGTTGATACAGCCACTGCGGAAAATAGTACGGAGGTGCCTCAGAAAACTAAAAAATAGAATTAACATATGATCCAGTAATCCCACTCCTGGGCATATATCCAGACAAAACTGTGATTCAGAAAACACATTCACCCCTATGTTCATGGCAGCACTATTCACAACAACCAAGACATAGAAGCAACCTAAGTGTCCGTTGACAGATGAATGGATCAAGAATATGTGGTTCAGTTCAGTTCAGTTCAGTTCAGTCACTCAGTTGTGTCCGACTCTTTGCGACCCCATGAATCGCAGCACGCCAGGCCTCCCTGTCCATCACCAACTCCCGGAGTTCACTCAGACTCACATCCATCGAGTCGGTGATGTCATCCAGCCATCTCATCCTCTGTCATCCCCTTCTCTGACCTGCATACAGGTTTCTCAAGAAGTAGGTCAGGTGGTCTGGTATTCCCATCTCTTTCAGAATTTTCCACAGTTTATTTGTGATCCACACAGTCAAAAGCTTTGGCATAGTCAATAAAGCAGAAATAGATGTTTTTTCTGGAGCTCTTTTGCTTTTTCGATGATCCAGTGGATGTTGGCAAGTAGGGAGGCATAAAGAGCTCTGAAGGAAGGCAGCTGAATTCAACGGGGAGTTGAATTTCAGAAGCACGCTGTACATGAGAGAAGTTTCAGGAGTGAGTCCTGTGATTAGTCAAAGAGTACTCTGGGGACCTTGCAAGGATCAAGTCTTCAGGGGAGGCACTGGAAGCAGCACAAGGCCACTTGGGAAGCAGATATAATCTGAGCATACCTCCCAGATCTTCCCAAAAGAGATGGCTGGCTGCTTCTCCATAAACCGCCTCCATCCTCTCCACTGACTAGAACTAGCCCAAGTGCTTCAAAACCTGAGTTGGAACTAAGACTTTGCTAAGGAATTGTGAAGGTGTGAAAGTTTATTTATGCAGTATCGCTCAAATTTGACTACATGATAGAACCAGTTGGGGAGGTTTTACAAATCTTGGTGCCTTGGCCATATCCCAGACAAGGAAATCAATATTTCTTTCCCTAAGACCCAAGCATTTGTGTCATATAAGTCCCCCGGGTGGCTCAATGTGCCATTCCTACAACCCTCCTTGGTGAAGCTTTCCTCACAAAATGCCTGAAACCATGTAGGCTCAATGTGCCATTCCTACAACCCTCCTTGGTGAAGCTTTCCTCACAAAATGCCTGAAACCATGTAGGCTTTAGTGACCTCATTTAGGTTTCCCTTATGAACTCAGTATACAGTTCTTGGGCCATGGGATATGCCATTCAATGATGTGAAGCTGAGAAATCAAAACTTTCAAAGTTTATGGACTGCAGTATAAAGACACTTAATCAGGACATCACCTCACTTGATTCTGCTGCAGTCTTTTTTTTTTTTTTTTAATTTAATCTTTCTAATCTACACTATTGATAAAATGTTGCAGCTAAGTTTTTTCAACCCATCAAAACACTTTCTCAGTGCTGTATCATGATGTACTACAGTGAACTTCTATTTACTTTAGAAATAACTTCGTGTGGACAACTGAGTAATTCCCACCAGGATAATTATTTAGTCGTTAACAAAGAGAAACATAATCATAATGTTTATCAGATATCATAGATGTCTGATAGAAATGTGTTTTATGGTTCTCTAATATTTTTACAAATATTAAAAGTACATAAAACATAAATTAACAGTAAATGAACAATTTCAAAGTAACTGATCATATAATTACCACTCAGGTCAAAACAGATTACACTGCCGGTTCTTCAGGATCCCCTATCATTACATCACAACCCTTTCACTTGAGCTAGAGATGATCTTTACTCTGATTTTTATGGTTACCACTTTCTTGCCTTCTTTGTAGTTTTACCACTGATGTGAGTGGATGCTCTGCCTTTCAGTCATGTCCAACTCTTTGCAACCCCATGGACTGCAGCCCGCCAAGCTCCTTTGTCCATGGAATTTTCCCGGCCAGAATACTGGAGTGGGATGTCATTTCCCACTCCAGGTGATCTTCCCAACCCAGGGACAGAACTCGCTTCTTACATCTCCTGCACTGGCAGGTGGGTTCTTTAGCATTGTGCCACCTGGAAAGACCATCTATGATGTAGGCTTCCCTAAAAATATGGTAACTGCTTTTAAACTTTATGTAAGTAGAATTGCATATAAGTGGGCTTCCCAGGAGGTGCTAGTGGATAAAGAACCCACCTGTCAATGCAGGAGACATAAGAGATATGGGTTTAATCCCTGGGTCAGGAAGACCTCCTAGATGAGGAAATGGCAACCGTTTTCTTGCCTGGGAAATCCTATGTACAGAGGAGCCTAGCGTGCTACTGGTTCCTCTTAAGTATCCATTTATGTTTTACTTCTTATGACCTAAACTGTTCACAAATATTCACTCACATTGTGTGGTTATTTGTATGCTGTGTACTACTGCTCCAGGACCTCCCACTGATACCAAACTTCACAGATGGTGAAGTCACTTACATAAAATGGTGTAGCATTTGCATGTAATCTACACCCTTCCATATACTTTAAATCATCTCTAGATTACTTATAATGCCTAATATAATGTAAATGCTATTGAATAGTTGTGAATACAATGCAAATGCTATGTAAATAGTTGCCAGAATACAGAAAATTTATTGTGATTTTAGGAACTTTCTGGACTTTTTTTTTTTTCCTGAATATTTCTGATCTTCAGTTGGTTGAATCCACAGATACAGACCTTGCAGATACAGAGGACTAGTTGTATTCCATTGTATGAGTATATAACATATTTATCTAATAATCTTTTGATAGATGTTTGGATATTTTCCAGTTTAGGGCTTTTATGAATAATGCTATTTTGTATTCGTTTACTTGTACCCAAAATACACTAACATGTATCAGAATTGTACAAAAAGATTGTTAAAACACAAATTTCCAAACCCACCCATAGTCTCTGATTCAATAGGTCTGGGGTGGAGAAGGAGACGGCAACCCACTCCAGTATTCTTGCCTGGAAAATTCTATGGACTAAGGAGCCTGGCAGGCTACAGTACATGGGATTGCAAAGAGTTGGACATGACTGAGCAATTGAACATGGGGTGCAGCTCAAGTATTTATGTTTCTATCAAATCCCCAGGTGACGCTGATGTTGCTGGTCTGAGAAATACACTTTGAGCACCACTGCTCTGGCCCTGGCTACTCAAGAGACAGAATTTCAGACTCCAATCCAGACTTATTGAATTAGAATTATAAATTTATAATTATAAATTATAAAGATCCCAGGTGATTTGGACACAGAGTAAAGTTTAAGAAAAAATTGCTATAGGTTTTGTGTGTGTGTGTGTGTGTGTAGGTTATTTGTATCTCTATCTATCTATATCTTGAATTTTTCTGGATCATAGTAATATGGATATTTTTAACAGTTCTAGATAATGTCAAATTATATTTTATAGCAGATTTACAATTTATACACCAACCACCAGAAATGTGTGCATTTTCAGATATTTTTCAAAATCACTAAGAAAAAAACACAATAGCTTACTTTTTAACTTCAAAACCCTTCCAAACATTAACTTATCATCCATAAATCATTCTTCCTATCCCCTTAAATGGGTGAAAATGTTAATCAAAGCATGTAAGTCCCTTAGTTATTCCATATATTCCTTTTAAATTTAGAAAGAATTATGGGTTTTTAAAAATTATAAAGTTTTAGAGGATTCAAAACAATGTTCAAATACAATAAAGAATTCTCTTGGGCAAGTGTCATTCATCAAAGTGGTCATTATATAATTTTTAAAAATATTTCCAATAACTAACAGTAAGTCAAGTTTTAATCCTATTAATAAATGTACACACAGAGAGAACTAGGAAGCATTGGAGACACATACGGTTTTAACATGAAAACTTTCAAACAGAAGCACTGCAATCTTAACTTTTTCTATTTTCATAAATTTCTATTTTCAAAAATATTTCATATTTTTGTATGATGGCTGTTCAGTGGCCTACAAATTTTACACTCTGTGTTCAACATCCATCTTATTAAACATTTGTGTTTATTTAAAATGTCCTTAATATAATACTATTATTCTTGGATGATATTAAAACTAGGTGGAGCAACTGTATCTTTCTGTTATCCTTTCCTTTCCTTTTAGATATAGAATTATTAGCTGACGAGTGCCATTAAGCTTTTGTCACCATGAGTAAAAATGCCAATCGGATAATACATATAATGAACAGGAAAAACACCATTAAAGAGAAGGAGTGCAGGAAAGAAGGATGGAAGTAAAGAAGGAAATAGAACCATGAACTACTTATAATATTCTTCTACATAATCTATATGGGCTCTAAAACATAGTTCAAGCAGAAAAGACAATAGGAGAACTCCACCTCAGATATTTTGTGTATTTAAATGTAGAAATCTCAAACATTTCACTTAATGTCTTTTTAATTGTGCTAATAATATTATAGTGGTTTCCAGTCTAATTAAAGGATAATTAAGGATGAGACAATAGCTTTAAAAGTGTATGTCTCTCTTTTATAATATAATCACTTATGCTAAATGCACTATAAATTGAAATGGCAATAATATTGGAGACCAAAACAAGCTTTCAAGGGAACCCTGTAATAGCTCAATATAGCAATACCATTCCACATTATAGATATAAAAGAAAAACTTGGCTATTAAGAGTGTTCTGGACATTTTCATTTATGTGCTCATTCAAGTGTTAGCACACTGTTATGTGTGTGTATATATCTGTGTGTGTATGGAGAGGAGGAAAGTTAGTCTAATTGAACCAAGTCTGAATCATGTTCTACTGTGTTTCATTCAAATACACAAGACAAAGAGTAACTTAGACTAAACACTGTTTACCTCCCAAGAAGTGGCACTCCCAGTTCCAGGGTAATCAATAGACAAACACATTATAATTAACAATATTCATTTGTTTATAATTTTGCTTATTTACTTACCATTTGATAAGAAAACATTTGAAAGTTAGAGAATAAGAAGAAAATTCATACTTCAGAATCAGGAATGTTCAATTACCAGAGATACCAAATCAGTGGAACAACAATTCACAAGGGCTTATAAATGTCTATTTGTAATAAAATATGCCTCATTATTTCTTCAGATGCCAAGACACAGGAAAATGGAAACCTCACTTTAGGATTCAATTAAATATTGAGTACATGCAATGAAATGTATGATAGGTAACAATCAGCTAACGAATATTAGATGTCCATAATTGATGAATACCAGATATAGTTTTAAAGAAGACCTGAAAATATTTCTTTAAAAAAAAAATAACCAATAGTCTATACTGATCTCATGCAGAATGGATTGTAACAAATAATTTTTAAGAGTGAAATATAAAAGAAAAGGTCACGATGACCAGTAAATAATCTCATATTGTTCCTGATAGATTTCTTCTCAAGGAGGTAATATTATTATTGACTCAAAACAAAGCAGTTGCATCTGAAGTTTTCTTGCTTTTCCTAAAGAATAGTGACATGGCTTGAAGTTTATAAAGGGTATCAAAGCTTACACCTGTAGGTGGAAGGACCAGTTTGTTTTGTTTCATGTCTGTACTGGATATATCCAGGTAGGACTATCTCTATACAGCCAGAGTCCTAGTTCAGTCAAAGACAGTGGGCCTCAACTCTTACGGCAGGACATTGTTCATGGTGTTTTAACTTTTGATTAGTTAGAGCATATAAGGATGAATATGAGAAACTAGGGAGAAGCCTTAGACATAAAATATTTAGGGCAGTTATTTGGGGATTCTAAATCTGAGAAAAATTAGCTTACTGGGTGTGTAATCAACACCTGGGAGAACAAATTTTATGGCCTGAGATTCTGGGGGCATCAGTGATGCCTGACACTCAGTGAGGCTGTTGACTACCGACCCTTTCCTGGTTGTTTGGTCTTAAGTACAGTTTAGGCAAACTTAGACCAGACTGTACATGAAGACATGCCACCTCAGCATAAGCCCAGCCCAACCCAACCCTGCTCGCTATCATGTGATCATAGGCTGGAAATGCTTTCTTCAGAATATCATTGCCTAATCTGTCTTTTGGTTGCCAGTGTACCTTATCAGCCAGTAATTGTAGGTACCTAAAACCCTGTATGCTTCACTACCTAGGCATAATGAGGTGGATTAAGGGATGGAGACCTGAATACTTACAAAGGCCCTTAAATGGATTAGAACGTGTAATTTTCCTGTGCAAACGGCTTAGGCCACTTTAAAAACGTTGTACTTATAATGCCATGGACTTACCAGATCTTTCATTCCTGAGCTCAAAGCACTCTGCAAACAAAGTGCTTCCTCCATGTTGTGAGGATGAAGAGGGTAGAATATGATATAGTGAAATAGAAGCTAGAATGTATAGCTCTGTTAAAAGTACTTTAAAAATGGAATTGTTGCTTGCATAATCCAAGTCACACACACACACACACAAATAAAAGTCAAGCCCGAGGAAATGAGTTTAAAAATTGAGTTATCTATATGAGTTGTCTAGTTGAATTGAGTCCAGATAGCAGCTGTCTAACAATTCATTGTTTCTGTCTATGTACATATGAGCAGTTGTTTCATTAAGTTTATTTTATTCTGTAAGCTCATATCAAGCTAGTTGTTGAATCATCCTATCCAAAATGCAGTGATCAGACTCCAATGTATGAGAAAGTCCTAAGCAGACAAAAGTCCAGAGACATCCAAAAGTAGATGTTTGAAGCAGAAAAGAGGTCATTATTACTGCTGCTTTTTCTAAGAAGCAAGATAATTTATGCATTCACTTTATAAATATTTATAGAGGTTGTTCTATATGTAAAGTACCATTTTAGGCATCGAAATAGAGCAGTAGAAAAATACAAAATTACTAAAGAATTTGCAAAAGTGAAGGCCTTGGTTACAACCTGAACACTCTAATATTTGGGGGAGTATAGGAAGAGAAGGAAGCAAAAGAGTTGGAAAAAGAGTAGCCAGTGAAGTAGGAGCCAGGAAGGTATAGCATCACAGAATCAAAGAAACCAAAGGCATTCAAGTTCCCTTCAAGTTCCCTGCTATATAGCAGGACCTTGTTGTTTGTGTATTTTATGTATAGTAGTGTGTTTCTGGGCTTTCCGGGTGGCACTAGTGGTAAAGAACCCACTTGCCATCGCAGGAGACATGAGATGGAAAGATCCCCTGGAGGAGGGCATGACAACCCACTCCGGTATTCTTGCCTGGAGAATCCCATGGACAGAGGAGCCTGGCAGGCTACAGACCGTAGGGTCACAAAGAGTTGGACATGACTGAGCAACTTAGCATGTACGCACACACCCCATCTGTACATTTAATTAAACAGAAGCTCAGGCACTTGCCTCAGCCTGGTAAATAGCAGGGCCAGTTTTAGAATCCAGCCCATGACTTATAAGAACAGGATTTTCTCCAAAATGTCATGCTGGATGTTATGAAGAGCTGACTTAGCAAGAAAGACCTTGACAGGTTTTGTGTATATGTGTGTGTGTGTGTTGATTCCAATTTTTAAAAAGGTCAACACATAGCAGACCACACAAAATAGAATTTTGAAGATGAAAGGAAGCAAGCCAACTGTTGCTTTCTCCTTATTCTCTCAGTGGAGGTAATTTATAATTGTATAAGGCACCATATTCCTGAAGCATAGTATACCAAAGAACCAAAAATGACATTACCCAGGTTAAGCATGTACTTCAGTCAACCTCGGCTCCTCCTGCCCCCCACAAATTATGATTAGGTCCAGAAATCTAATTCAGCTTCAAAAAATAAAGACTTTCCATGTGGAGGTGTTCAAAAAGGACTGGAAAAGCAATTTTGCAAAGTTCTAAAACGAGGCAAATTAACTCTCCAAGGTGGCTTTTTGGCAATAGATAATGTTTATTTGGGTGAATATCTTGCCATGGGTTAAAATACAACCTCATTGATTTATTGTGAAGTCTTTGAAACTGTATCGTTTCTCTATCACCTTTAGAAGATTGAGTTACTCCTATTACTAAGGCAAGGAGAAAGAAGGAACAGCATCTAGATTTCAATATTTACTAGATCTTTGATGCATGGCATTGAGGCTGAATTCCACTTGTTATATTCAATTAGCTTGACTGCCTCCTATATGTTAGACATTGCAGCCTGAGTAAAGAAAACAGACTTTTCTCTGTGTCTTTCTTTTTCTGTCTTCTTAGAAAAGCATAGCTTGCTGCCTTTGTCAAGTTCACAGAATCAGATGGGCTGGGCTGAGGCATTAGACGTAAATAGATTTGACTGAAAAGGTGCTAAAAATTCTGTTGTTAGTATATGCACATGTGAGACTGAGAAACTTATCCCTGGGATAAGCCAAGAGAAGATGCTCAAGCATAAACTTGCAAGGTGAGTGATTTTCATCAGGCACGAAGGCGTGGGAGGTTGGGGAGGGAGAAAGTCAGAGCACAGATCAGAGTGAGTGAAATATTAATACTCTTTTCACTGTCACCTTCTCAACTTTACAGCCTATGGGACAGGGGTAGCCAAACACCGTAATTTCCATTTAAAGACCTCCCAAAATTGATGAATATTATCAAAATCCTATCATAAACTACGATGTTTATAAGTTGGACATGGCCAAATATTAACAAAGAAGAGAAAGGGAAATTATTCCAAGCCTTGGCACAATTTTGGAGCAACTCATGAAAGAACACGAGTAATCCAGGCTTCACAGAAAGCTGATCCCCTACAACCACTCTCAAAGTCCCTGGTTTCATTCTGGTCTCAGAGTTAGTGGGCGAAGAGAGCAGTGCTCAGCTAGGAAAACGTGGGAGATATTTTCAAATACCTTGATAAAATAAAAAACCACTTAATTTTTTAAAAAATTTTCTGACTAGAGGGTAGAAAAGGCAAAAAGTAAAGCCTTTAACTATGTAGATGGAGAACAGATTAAATATTTTTTTCAGTGATTGACAGCAACCTGAGAAGCCTTGAGACAGTCAAACAATGCAGCTCAGAACCATTTTTATCTGGGGTGTGGGGCGCAGGAAATGGAGGTTAGTTAGAACACTCACACTTCTTTGTACTCAACAATCCACCAAACCTTCATTGCTCTAAGCAAGGAATGGGGGCAGCGGTGGGAGGGTTGGGGAAAGCCCCAAACCAAAAATTCCATGGAGCACACAAAAGTGAAACAGACAATTCACAGGGAGCAAAAATGTCCTAGGCTTGGCATCAGTAACTTTCTTTTCTCAGCTGATCTGTTATGCTAATACATGATGCTAACCGTTCACCAGTTTGTGACTATAACGGAAATACAGGGCATGTATTTAAAAAACAGGATTCCCCACACAATTTAGAGATATCAGTATTCTCTTCCTTTCCAAAACCTCTAATATAATAGAAACCACTAAATGTTGATTCGTATCTATTGAAAACTGCAAAACTCGGTATCCTAACACTCCTGTGTTTTGCCCTGAATAGTATCTCATCAGGAAATTGTAGGCAATAATTCACTTGAATTGACAGGTCTTTTTGGATTTAAAGTTCAGTGTGGCTCATTGTTATTTTGAACATCCTCTGAGATTCTGAGTCTGGGCTTCACTCTAAGATCCAAGCCTCACATTAGGATTACTACATCAGGTTCTGTATGGTGCCAGAGTTATTTTATGATGTGTACCTGTACTCGGGCCTGTCATTCAGACTTGAGATTGCCTCAGAGCTCCTCTGCATGTGTGCGTGCTAAGTTGCTTCAGTCATGTCTGACTGTGATCCTATGGACTGTAGCCTGCCAGGCTCCTCTGTCCGTGGGATTTTCCAGGCAAGAATACTGGAGTGGGTTGCCATGTCCTCCTCCAGGGGATCTTCCTGACCCAGGGATTGAACCCATGTCTCTTACATCTCCTGCATTGGCAGATGAGTTCTTCACCACTAGTGCCTCCTGGGAAGCCCTAGAGTTCCTCTAGCTTAAATGAAAATCAGAGAAATGGAGTTTATCTAAAATAATACAGCCAGTGACTAGCAGAATCAGACACTTCTCTATGCCCACATGAAGGGTCCTTGGAACTAAATTAAATTCTTCCCTTGTGTGGGAATCATAGTAAATAATACCAACTGCTCTATGACTTGATGCAAATTTGAGGCACATCATGCATTATGCCCAACTTGTGTTAATTAACATTAATTAATGTTGGCATAACATTGCAACCAAAGAGTTAATATCTTTTGCCCTGAACTGTGACCTCTTCAGGGCAGCACACACATAGTTTTTTGTTTTTGTTTTTTCCCTTTGTGTCTTTTCCATACCTAGTTGTATGGTCAAGCCATTCATGATGGTTGTTCTCTTGCTGTCTGTACATCCCCAGCTTGACCAGAGCCTGCTTCACCTACACCCTACACACATGACCGACCTTCCCTCATCCTTGCCCCAGGTCCCACCTAATGACTGTCCTAGATTTAAATCAGAACTCTCTATTATGCTTATCAAAGGAATGGTGAGGGGCGTATACCTCTGCTGGTTTCCTTGGTAACTGACAAGCCAATAATCAACATCAATACTCCCTATAACTGGTAACCTCCCCTTGCCCTGAGAGCAAAAGCTGCCACTGTTTCCCTGCCCTCTGTCCACTGCACAGAGTGGAGTGTTACTCCAGGATCTTGCTTTAGATGTGAAAGCTCCCTCATCATTAAAACACTGACGCCTTTGTGGCTGATTCCAGGCCTCTTTGTGGCTGATTCCAGGCCACTTTGTGGCTCCTCCTTGGGTCTGAAGATGATCAAGCTCAGGCCTTGCGGGTCTGCGATTATGTCCAACACTAGCACAATGCCCATTACCCAACATGTGCTTGCTTGGAAAATAAATAAATGAAGCTATTAATACTTCTCAAGTAAGTTCCATGCACACAGTGACCCAAGATCATCTATTTCATTAAATGTGGACTAGGGGTGCCACAATCCACTCCTAGCTTATGTTCTTAGCAGGAAAATAGTAGTGTTTACTAGGAGGCCACGCACCCTGATCTTACAGCCCTGTGACTTCAGCTTCTGCATCTCTTTATAGCCTCTCGACTTTGGCAACCACCCATTAATGCTTACGAGAGGGAACCTTGATTAATGGATTCTGCTGTCAAGGAGCGCATAGCCAGGTGGGGGAAAAGGGCATGTAAGTAGATGATTTAGCATAATGTGATATGTACTTGCATAGACTTGTGAACAAAACTCTTTTTGTCATCTATACCACTCCAGTGTTTCTCCCAAAGCATCTTACCCTTTTCTAAAGAGGGAATTACTCTGCGAGACTCTGAAGTTTTAAATATTCTAAGAACTCACTGGCTTTCAGCAATTCAAAGTTCATATTATGTTGGTGCTCAGGAAACAAAGCGCCCCATACTGACCCATGTTTCAAAGAGTAAGAAAATGACAACAGTAACAACTATTTCCTAGAAACCTACATCTTCAAGGAGAGGGGAAATGGTGAGCAAACACACAAATACCTTTCAAATAAATGTGTCAGAGCAGGGCCTAATAAAGCTCGGATGTAACATGAAACAAGTCACATAATGGAGCTGATTGTGTTGTTGGGCACAGGTTTGGAAATCCTTCTTCCAGCCCATTCTGTGGCCCCAGGTTAAAAATCTGTAGCGTGTTAAGCGATCGTAACCTTGAAGGTAAGAGGGTCAACTTACTCAAGATGGTTTTACTCCGGAACAGAAACTGGGACGAGCCGAAAGTCAAGTGCCTGTCCCAGACAGGGTTCACTCCCCCATATACTGAATAACAGAAACATCTCTTTTTCCCTTAGAAACCTAAAAACCCCATTTCAATATCTAAATTGAATTTAAATAAAACTGATAGTTCCAACTTTTTAAAATGCATATGGCTGGCCATGAGTGGCTTTGTAACATTATTTTCACTCTAAAAAGTGAAAGTGAAAGTAAAGTCGCTCAGTCGTGTCCGACTCTTTGCGACCCCATGGAATGTAGTCTACCAGGCTCCTCTGTCTATGGAATTTTCCAGGCAAGAGTACTGGAGTGGGTTGCCATTGCCTTCCCCAATTTTCACTCTAAAGAATTTCTAAACCTTTAATAAAGTGCATTCTCTAAGTTTCTCAGACTGCTTCAAAATTGGGCATGTTCAGGACTGTTTTTCCAGGATGTGTAGTCATACACATGGAATGCATACTAAGAGGGGTTTTGTTGTTGTTTATTTGCTCAATTGTGTCGGACTCTTTTGCAACTCCATGGACTGTAGCCCACCCAGCTCAAAATCAATTGCCTGGGAAATCAAGGATACTGGAGTGGGTTGCCATTTTCTTCTCCAGGGGATCTTCCTGACCCAGGAATTGAATTCATGGCTCCTGCATTGGCAGGCAGATTTTTTGCCATCTGAGGCACCAGGGAAAACTCCCTGAGAAGAGTAGGTCACCCTGATTCCTCTTAAAAATGGAAAAACTTGGTAAAATAGAAACATCAGACAGTTTATTTACTGATTACAGTACATGATATTTTGACTTACTCCTTTACATGGTTCCATAACTGAAATCCACATCACTTCCAAAATATTTGAATGCACTGCTAGAAGATGAAGATTGACTCAACACAACACGTTTGGTTTTTTTTTCTAAGTCCTCATTTTTGGACAAGTAAATGGGTTAAAAAAGATTGCATTTGATTTTCAGATTAAAAACAGGATTTTTCAATTGATGGCAACTTATTTTCTCAATCTCTCTCTCTGCATTTGAAGCAGATGCGGCAAGGGAACCCAGGAACTGAACTTCCCCCCAGGCCTGGTCCTGATCACTGTACATGCCTACTTTCCTTACCCTAGTACCCTAGAGAGTATCATGCCCTGTGTCTCAAAAAAGGTCAATCAAAAGAAATTGGTTCCTGTAGATATTAGATCCCCCTAGATATTTCACAACTCTTCAACTAGCAAATTTGGGAGATAAAAATGCCACATTCTTTATTGTTTCTTTAGTCTTTATTTTTCTTTCTCTCTGTTTAATCTGTACATTTCCTCTAGTCTATTTTTAAAGTATCACGTTAAAACAGAAAAAATCACAAAAGCTGAATGTAATGATCTCAAGAATGACTTGACAGGTCACATCATGGGAAATGGGCCAAAGTGTCAGTTTATAGCTAGACTGTTGGAAACACTGAATTCTTATCTTTTACTCTCAGCCCAGAAGGAGAGGAACTGCTATACAAGTTGTGAGATTCCTGATTGTACGGCAGAGAAAATGAGACTGTTAGGGCTGAAATCATGTTTTGAATGGTTTCTGGGGAAAAATAATTGTCCAGTTAAAAAGCTATGTACCATCTCTATCTGGTCTATCACATATTAAAACTTCATAAATTTGCCCTAATTAAGGGCAAATTATGTGTTGTGAAGCTATTCTAAGTTAAAGTCTCAATAGAGAAAGGGATTTTTAAGAAAATGTAAGTTTATTAATTCAAGTTCATATAGTAAAATAACTTCCTTCTCTTAACAAAAGTAAGTATTACCTATATTCTTGAAAAATACTGATAAATTATATACATATATATATATACACACTAAAATTAGCATATCCATTGTTTAAATGCAAATGTGGCCACTAAATAGTTTCATTCATTGTTAAATAAGCTTTATTTTCTTTATAGATTCTATTACTTTCTTGATAAAAATATTGCTGCACATTTATACATCCTTACAAAATTTTCTCTGAATAAAATAATATGCAGGTCCTCAGACAATGACCCTTAGAAAAATTATATTTTAGTTTGATTACAGTATTCTAAGTTTTCTTTGCCCCTTTTCTATATAAGAATCAGTTGACAGAAGGAGTTTTTTATTTTGTTATGCCCAGCTCAAGGGGAATGGAAGAGCAAGGGTACGATAATCCTAAGCTGTTCTCGGTTACTTTTATTATTTAAGTACAAAATTTCATTAAACTTCCTGTTACTTACCAGCTCATTTATGCCTCAGCCTCTTCCACCCCTTGGTCTCTTCTCCCACATTTATCACATGCCACCTACACATGATAATGAATATCAAACTGCATAGAAATCCTATGAAATGGAACTTTAATTGCCCTCATTTTATAGAACGAAAATTGAGGCATTGAGAGGATAGGAAATTTGCTGAAGTTGCACAAGTAATAGAGTCAGAATTAAACCTGTGCTCAGGTATTAAATTCTATGATTTTATCCACTTTGCTATAGAGTCTCCAGCTCTAACTAAGTGTGTATATATGGCATCCTCGTTGGTGTGCTGGTGTTGACTTAGTATTAACTCTCAAGAGCAGTCTCTTCTAAATTTTCAGTAAGTGATCACAGTGGCACAGTGGTAAAGAATCCACCTGCCCATGCAGGAGAAATAGGAGACATGGGTTTGATCCCTGGGTTGGAAGATACCTTAGAGAAGGAAATGGCAACCCACTCTGGTATTCTTGCCTGGAAAATTCCATACAGAGCTTGGCAGGCTCCAGTTCATGGGGTCGCAAAGAGTCTGACACGAATGAGCACGCATGCATGCAAGCATGACCTCCAATAAGGTTTTACACTATGAAAGATTGACAGCACTGCAATCAGGCTTTACTTTTCCACCTGGGAGCTATTTGTTAAGTATGAATCCGCACATCACTGGGCACCATCTTTCCACCTTGGGATCCATGGAAGTTATGGAACTAGGAAATCCAGTTTCATGCTGATGGACAAAACCATCCTAACAAACTAGGCTAAGGGACTGAATTAATCCTTTGCTGGTTATTCTTGTGGAATAGAAATAGGCTAACCAAGTGTGTACCACACAGACATGAGAACATGTTGTCTTGTCGAAGCCATGTGCGGTCCACATTCTACGTCAACATGAAGAGTGACTATTGTCATCAATATGACAATATTGCTGTAGATCTTTTGTACTACCTCACGTTCTTTCAGCCTCATCTTTGCATCCACTCAAGACAAGTCAAGAGTTTTGTTCAAACTCCTGCTAGATGCATGCCGACAGTGCCCATCTCCAACAGGACAATGTGGCTTTCACTCCTGTCCCAGTACTTCCAGGACACCCCCTGCTGGAACCCACTTGGCATTTGCACACAAAGAATTCTCAACTGAAGGGCACTTAAACTTGGGGCAACTCTCTACCAGCAGAGCATGGCAAGTGATAAATACTTTTTCCTTTTGATCCTAGATTGACAAATGTGAAATGCATTCTACCCTATTCCTTAGAGGGTCCCAGGGCAATAAGCACCAGATATCCACAGCAGTGGTCAACTCAGTGACACATCTGTATGCTAGCTTTCCTTCTTTCCTCCCTTCTACTCTTTCCTTGTCTTTTACTTCTATTCCCTAGTATCAGTTTTCAGATGAACCTTTGCTTTGGTGGGTGGGGGCTATGGATTAGGACCTCTGTCTTTAAGAATCTTCCAAAGTCAAGGCAAGGAGGTCTAAATTTGAATCAAGAGGATGTGAATTCTTTCTTTCTCCAAGTATCTGGACATGTATGGACATCCTTAACAAGTCTTAGTCCTTTCAGGGAACGTAAATTTTAGCAATAAAGATGACTATTATACAATTACATAAATATTTAAATATTTTTCTGATAAGAATTACAGAAAAGAATAATTTATATCAATCAGGAGCATGGAAAAGTCAACACTTTCTTAGCAGTCTAAGAAATGTTCCTTTCTAGAAGATAGGAATCTAGCATCCATGGCCCAAGGCAATAAATAATCAGCATTCAAAATCATAATCACCACACTAGGCTGGCACCCGTCATCCCTTGAAAAATCAACCTAAGATCACAACAGTCAATCCAGAGTGGGGGGAAAAAAGCAATCCTTTCATAAAAGAGAAACAAACCTTACTACTCAGATAAATTTCCCGGTGGAAAATACAAATCCCCAATTACTACCCAACATGTGCAAGATATAAAGCTTCACTCAGA
Organism: Cephalophus harveyi; assembly: GCA_006410635.1. Classification (NCBI taxonomy): domain Eukaryota; kingdom Metazoa; phylum Chordata; class Mammalia; order Artiodactyla; family Bovidae; genus Cephalophus; species Cephalophus harveyi. The sequence goes on along the minus strand of SJYT01065061.1, from coordinate 64,455 downwards.
GCTGAGGATCTGCACGATATTTAACAAATTACCAGCATCACAGCATGTTGAATGGAGATACAGGACCTGACCAGGCAGGGAAAAAAGAGAAGAAAAAGCCCCAAAGTGACTGCTTTCAAAATTCTGTAGGAAGCCACGTAACTTTTTTTAAGTCTCCATTTTCTTTCTCCATATTCCCTGCTGGCAAACTCCGAGGACCCAGCTGATGATGGAGTTGAGAGAGAATAAATTTAATTATCTTGTATGTCTAGTTTTAGGTTTTAACCTTCCTTGATTCTTTTCTGTGGCTTTTTTCCCATGATAAAGGCATTTAGAAGACCAGAATAAGAAAAAAATGAAAAATATTGATCTTCTAAACACTCATATTGGTTTCAGTCACCACTATTTGGGGTAAGAGAGAACAGGGAGGCTACAATTTGAGTATACTCTGGAATTCCAATGTAGAAAGTCTTCATTCCACATATAAATTTAGACCCTGCCTTAATTAGTTTCTCTAAGAAACTTTATTGAGAACTTAAAATTACCAGCCTTCTGTAATATAACATGCAAACACTTATTTTTTTCAGTGTCTACTACATGCAGGCCACAGTAAATGGTATGTCAACAGTGACTTTTATAGTTAGTTTTAGTTAATTTTATATTTAGTCTTGAATCTGACCTACTTTTCACATGAGTCTGACCATGTATTTGTGGCCAGCATCTCAGGAAGGATTTTCAACAGACAGAATCACAGCTCCATAGAATGTTAAAAGTGTATCAGACCTCAGAAATAACCTAGTTCACTTGCCTTATTTTACAACTGAGAAAACAGATTCCTTGAGAGATGAAGTGACTTGCTGAAAAACATATAACAATTAAGCAGCTGTAACTGGGAAATTAACTATTCATACATTCTTATTCTTAAATCATCGACAGCCATTCTTTTTTTTCCCAATTAATTCATTCACTAAACAGTTGGGGTAGCTTGGCAGGCTCCAGTTCATGGGGTCGCAAAGAGTCTGACACGAATGAGCACGCATGCATGCAAGCATGACCTCCAATAAGGTTTTACACTATGAAAGATTGACAGCACTGCAATCAGGCTTTACTTTTCCACCTGGGAGCTATTTGTTAAGTATGAATCCGCACATCACTGGGCACCATCTTTCCACCTTGGGATCCATGGAAGTTATGGAACTAGGAAATCCAGTTTCATGCTGATGGACAAAACCATCCTAACAAACTAGGCTAAGGGACTGAATTAATCCTTTGCTGGTTATTCTTGTGGAATAGAAATAGGCTAACCAAGTGTGTACCACACAGACATGAGAACATGTTGTCTTGTCGAAGCCATGTGCGGTCCACATTCTACGTCAACATGAAGAGTGACTATTGTCATCAATATGACAATATTGCTGTAGATCTTTTGTACTACCTCACGTTCTTTCAGCCTCATCTTTGCATCCACTCAAGACAAGTCAAGAGTTTTGTTCAAACTCCTGCTAGATGCATGCCGACAGTGCCCATCTCCAACAGGACAATGTGGCTTTCACTCCTGTCCCAGTACTTCCAGGACACCCCCTGCTGGAACCCACTTGGCATTTGCACACAAAGAATTCTCAACTGAAGGGCACTTAAACTTGGGGCAACTCTCTACCAGCAGAGCATGGCAAGTGATAAATACTTTTTCCTTTTGATCCTAGATTGACAAATGTGAAATGCATTCTACCCTATTCCTTAGAGGGTCCCAGGGCAATAAGCACCAGATATCCACAGCAGTGGTCAACTCAGTGACACATCTGTATGCTAGCTTTCCTTCTTTCCTCCCTTCTACTCTTTCCTTGTCTTTTACTTCTATTCCCTAGTATCAGTTTTCAGATGAACCTTTGCTTTGGTGGGTGGGGGCTATGGATTAGGACCTCTGTCTTTAAGAATCTTCCAAAGTCAAGGCAAGGAGGTCTAAATTTGAATCAAGAGGATGTGAATTCTTTCTTTCTCCAAGTATCTGGACATGTATGGACATCCTTAACAAGTCTTAGTCCTTTCAGGGAACGTAAATTTTAGCAATAAAGATGACTATTATACAATTACATAAATATTTAAATATTTTTCTGATAAGAATTACAGAAAAGAATAATTTATATCAATCAGGAGCATGGAAAAGTCAACACTTTCTTAGCAGTCTAAGAAATGTTCCTTTCTAGAAGATAGGAATCTAGCATCCATGGCCCAAGGCAATAAATAATCAGCATTCAAAATCATAATCACCACACTAGGCTGGCACCCGTCATCCCTTGAAAAATCAACCTAAGATCACAACAGTCAATCCAGAGTGGGGGGAAAAAAGCAATCCTTTCATAAAAGAGAAACAAACCTTACTACTCAGATAAATTTCCCGGTGGAAAATACAAATCCCCAATTACTACCCAACATGTGCAAGATATAAAGCTTCACTCAGAGCTGAGGATCTGCACGATATTTAACAAATTACCAGCATCACAGCATGTTGAATGGAGATACAGGACCTGACCAGGCAGGGAAAAAAGAGAAGAAAAAGCCCCAAAGTGACTGCTTTCAAAATTCTGTAGGAAGCCACGTAACTTTTTTTAAGTCTCCATTTTCTTTCTCCATATTCCCTGCTGGCAAACTCCGAGGACCCAGCTGATGATGGAGTTGAGAGAGAATAAATTTAATTATCTTGTATGTCTAGTTTTAGGTTTTAACCTTCCTTGATTCTTTTCTGTGGCTTTTTTCCCATGATAAAGGCATTTAGAAGACCAGAATAAGAAAAAAATGAAAAATATTGATCTTCTAAACACTCATATTGGTTTCAGTCACCACTATTTGGGGTAAGAGAGAACAGGGAGGCTACAATTTGAGTATACTCTGGAATTCCAATGTAGAAAGTCTTCATTCCACATATAAATTTAGACCCTGCCTTAATTAGTTTCTCTAAGAAACTTTATTGAGAACTTAAAATTACCAGCCTTCTGTAATATAACATGCAAACACTTATTTTTTTCAGTGTCTACTACATGCAGGCCACAGTAAATGGTATGTCAACAGTGACTTTTATAGTTAGTTTTAGTTAATTTTATATTTAGTCTTGAATCTGACCTACTTTTCACATGAGTCTGACCATGTATTTGTGGCCAGCATCTCAGGAAGGATTTTCAACAGACAGAATCACAGCTCCATAGAATGTTAAAAGTGTATCAGACCTCAGAAATAACCTAGTTCACTTGCCTTATTTTACAACTGAGAAAACAGATTCCTTGAGAGATGAAGTGACTTGCTGAAAAACATATAACAATTAAGCAGCTGTAACTGGGAAATTAACTATTCATACATTCTTATTCTTAAATCATCGACAGCCATTCTTTTTTTTCCCAATTAATTCATTCACTAAACAGTTGGGGGGTTTTTCCAGTAGTCATGTATGGATGTGAGAGTTGGACTATAAAGAAAGCTGAGCACTGAAAAATTGATGCTTTTGAACTGTGGTGTTGGAGAGGACTCTTGAGAGTCCCTTGGACTGCAGGGAGATCCAATCAGTCCATCCTAGAGGAGATCAGTCCTGGGTGTTCTTTGGAAGGACTGATGCTGAAGCTGAAACTCCAATACTTTGGCCATCTGATGTGAAGAGCTGACTCATTTGAAAAGACCTTGATGCTGGGAAAGATTGAGGGCAGCAGGAGAAGTGGATGACAGAGGATGAGATGGTTGGATGCCATCACTGACTCAATGGACACGGGTTTGGGTGGACTCCGGGAGTTGGTGATGGACAGGGAGGCCTGGTGTGCTGCGGTTCATGGGGTCGCAAAGAGTCAGACACGACTGAGTGACTGAACTGAACTGAACTGAAAATGTTAAATAAAACAGGAAAGATGGCTGCTTACCCTTGGAAGTTTAAAATATAGTGCTTGAGACAAACATAAACAAATGTATCCACCCACCCACAACCTTCTATAATTTTGCTGCACTGATTATATGAAACCTACCTCTGATTTAAATAAGGAATTTGAAAAGGCTTTTCTGAGGAAGTGAGCAGAGATTTGAAAAATGTGGAGATATTGGTTGAAGGGAGGGGCAGACAGAGCAGGAGAATTTGGAGAGTGTTTTAGTTTCCTAGTGTTGCTATTTTAAAAAATGACCACAGATGTGTTGGCTTGACACAACAGATTTATTCATTCTCAGTTTTGGGGGCAGAAGTCAAAAGTCAGAGCATCAGCATGATTGAGTCCTTCATGCAGGTTCAGAGGGTGGGCGATTCCAATGCCTATGTGAGTCTGCTTGGGCTGCCATAAGAAAATTCCACAGACTGGGTGGCTTTAAGAGCAGAAGTTCATTCTCTTACAGTTCTGTAGGCTGGAAGTCCAAGATCAAGGTGCCAGCAGAGATGGTTTCCGGCAAGGCTTCTCTTCCTGGCTTGTAGACAGCTGCCTTCTTGCTGTGTCCTTACATGGCCTCTCTGTGTTAATGTTGAGAAAGGGAGAGAGAGAGATGTGGTATCTCTCCCTTTTCTTATGATACCAGTCTTGCAGGACTAGGACCCCAGGCTAACAATCTCATTTAACCTTAATTACCTCCTTAAGGCTCTATCTCTGAATACAGTCATGTTAGGAATTGCTGCTGCTGCTAAGTCACTTCAGTCGTGTCCAACTCTGTGTGACCCCACAGACGGCAGCCCACCAGGCTCCCCCGTCCCTGGGATTCTCCAGGCAAGAACACTGGAGTGGGTTGCCGTTTCCTTCTCCTGTGCATGCAAGTGAAAAGTGAAAGCGAAGTCACTCAGTCATATCTGACTCTTCGTGACCCCATGGACAGAAGCCCACCAGGCTCCTCCGTCCATGGAATTCTCCAGGCAAGAGTACTGGAGTGGGTTGCCATTGCCTTCTCTGATGTTAGGAATTAGGGCTACAATATACCAGTTGGGGAACACAATTCAGTCCATAACAATACCTCTCTCCTAGTTTCTGGTTCTTTCCCAGGGTCCTTGGCGTTACTTGGTTTGTGGCAGCATAACTCCAATCTCTGCTTCTGTTCTCACATGGCATGTCCTATGTTTCTGTGTCCAAACTTTCTGTATCCAAACTATGTTTCTGTGTCCAAAGACATCAATCATTGGATTTAGGGTGCATCCTCATCTGTTATAATCTCATCTTTACTTGATTATATCTTCAAAGACCCTACTTCCAAGTTGTAGGTTTTGAGCGGATGTGAACAGTGTGGGGATGCCCGTGGAGGGGGTGGTGGGGGGGGGGGATTAAGGAGAGCTTCTGGAATTAGCATAAACAAAGCACTTAAGGAGGTAAGGGAAAGCATATCCACAAATGGGAAACCTTGTGCTGGATTGCAGAGTCAGGGGTCTGAGCTGGGGGTGGGTAAGCTTTGTCAGCCACGATGAGCATTTGTTCTCATTCTGAGAGGAAATGGGAAGATACAGGAGGGTTTAAATGAGGAAATAACATGGTTAAATTAGTGTTCGAAGAAGAGAATCTAGGTTTCAATGTGAGGATAAAGGAGCTGTGTAAAAGAACTTTCAGAGGCAAATTCAGTGAGCCTTATGAGCAAGATGATGGAGCTCGAGACACGTCCTTGAGAGAGATACTTGTGGATGGACCTGACCTTGTGTTAGAGAAGGGAGGGGAATGGATTAGTACAAAAGCCTCAGACCTGCAGCTTCCAGGTGACAGTTTTGTTCTCTGTCCTTTGTTTCTACTTTTTGGTTTTTGACCTGCAGTTCTTGATAATAGAATTCAGGTTCAATAAACTATCCATGAAACACAAAATTTTCCCCACAATTAGCACAAGGCTTCTACTGATTTTCACAGAAAACGTATTTAGTTTATCTCAAGGTAATATGAATGAAAAAAGAGTTAAATGAAAAGACATTTTTGGAGAAAATAGAGATTTAAGAGGATATGGTCATAGAATTTAATAGTGAATATTCAGGACAAGGGTTATATTTCCACAGCAGTTTAAAATAACTGTATAAATTATCTATTTGATTTCCCCTGATAGCTAATCATTGAGTTACCTCATAAAATATTGCCTTGATCTATCAATTAATATAATTGAAAGAAAGGAATTGAACATGGCTAATCTAGTTATTTCAATTAATAATAGTGTTTGGTATACTCTGTGATAAAACAGTTCATTTGCTCAGCATTTCTTTTGCAGAGAGTTGGATCAAGGTCCAGATAGACACCTCGCCACCTAAATCTCACTGGGATTTATAACATGAAAGATCTATTATAGCATCCCCCAAAATATAAGCATTTGCTATATAAACTTCTCATTTATCCTCCTTTCTCTCCTTTCCCTATTTCAACTAGTTAGGAAGGGGAAATCATATGAGTGTGGACCAGAAAGGGGAAAAAATCCATTAAATAAAAAAAGTACATAAGTTAATGGTAATGTATTGGACAAGCAATTTAAATTGGAAAGCAACTTAAATGAAAAGCAATTACTGACACTTTTAATATTAGCCAGACTAATAAAGCAGCAATTAGATCTCATTATATAACTATAAAATTGGTTTGTAATAGATTGATTGCACCAAATGTTCGTACTGGTTTTTGATAGCCTTATGGACAAGAGCATTATTCTTTTATTTTGTTTTGAGAGGGAAAATTTTCTAACAGTTATAATCCATTTGAGTTCTTCCTTTTAAGTGGGCATCAAAGATAAAGCAAACAAAGAAGCAAAGGAAGAGAAGAAAAATGTTACCAAGCAATTCGTATACCCAAGTATACTTATTTTTCCCAAGGGATCATCAGCTAGAATGATCAGAATCTTCTTGCCAGAAGCAGTCTGGGGAACTCTTACAGATGACTGTTCATTCATTCATACTTAGGTGGGTGTGTGGCGATGCTATGCTAAATAGATTTGTTTTTCTGAATTATATAATCAAATAAGTAACTGAGTAAGTGATCTCAAATTCCTGACATCAGATACTGTTATTCTAAAAAGCAAAGAACTAAGAATTCCCAACAGCCTGCACCCCACTCTCCCAAACTTCCTACCTCCCCTCCCCTACAACACCACCAAATGTGGGTAAGCTAATCAATGTGTTACTAATGAGAGAACAAAAATAAATCAGTGGCACAACACTGTGATAAGATTCCAAAAACACCCTGTCTTAGGTGGGACAGATCTATGATTAAAGTTTTGCTGCAGAGTTCCCTATGTGATCAGACTGGACTGAGACCACATTTTCTGTAGCTCCATCCTTTCCCAGTTTCTCATAGGGTGGTGAAATGAACATAGTCCTGGTCCCTGAATATATAGTGAGTGAAATGAAAGTCGCTCAGTAGTTTCAGACCCTTTGCCACCTCATGGACTACACAGTTCATGGAATTCTCCAGGCCAGAATACTAGAGTGGGTAGCCATTCCATTCTCCAGGAGATCCTCCCAAACCAGGGATTGAACCCAGGTCTCCCACATTGCAGGCAGATTCTTTATCAGCTGAGCCACCAGGCAAGCCAGAATATATAGTGAAACAGCATGCCAGCCGAGCATGGCACACCTGCGGAATTTCACATGAGAAAAAGAGAATGAAATTCTGTCTTGTGTCAATCACTGTGATTTGGGGTTTTCTAAAGATTGCCAGGAGAAATATCAATAACCTCAGATATGCACATGACACCACCCTTATGGCAGAAAG
>SJYT01065061.1:35627-56254 GCA_006410635.1 Cephalophus harveyi | reverse complement strand
GAGAAGACTCTTGAGAGTCCCTTGGACTGCAAGGAGATCCAACCAGTCCATTCTGAAGGAGATCAGCCCTGGGATTTCTTTGGAAGGAATGATGCTAAAGCTGAAACTCCAGTACTTTGGCCACCTCTTGCAAAGAGTTGACTCATTGGAAAAGGCTCTGATGCTTGGAGGGATTGGGGGCAGAGGAGAAGGGGACGACAGAGGATGAGATGGCTGGATGGCATCCCTGACTCGATGGGCGTGAGTCTGAGTGAACTCCGGGAGTTAGTGATGGACAGGGAGGCCTGGCATGCTGCGATTCATGGGGTCACAAAGGGTCGGACATGACTGAGCGACTGAACTGAACTGAACTGAATACTATGGAAACTAAACCTAGAAATGTACAGCAGGTCACTAATTGTCACATGTAAAATTCTCTCAGCTCTTATGGGTCTGAAATATCTGACTTAATCAAAACAACTGACAAAAAGAGAGCAAGTCACAGGAAAACAAAATCATGGTTTCAGATCTTTCAGAACTCAAGATAGAAGATCTAGCATTCACAGACTGAAAGAGATTACAATATACTGATTTATCAATCACTATATGTGAGTTGAATGTTCTAAATTAGCCAATCTCATTTGGTTGACTTGAATTTACAACTCGGAATATCCTTTGAATAGTGTTTTGTAATGTTTTGTGAATATGCGTGTGTGTGTGTGTGTAGTCACACAGTGTACAAGTAAATTTTAAATAGTACCTTAAATGAGATAATAATATATACTAATGTTAAGATAAAGAAACTGTACAATTAGTTTTCCTAATTTAAAATTACATCATCTTAATCTAAGTGACAAAATCATCACTCAAGTTTTAATTTTCTTAACTCAAGATAATGAAGCTAGAAAGGTAGCGGCAACCCCAAAAATATATCCATAAAAGTGACTCTACAACGTTTACCTGGGAGTAAACGTCCTCTCTAAACTGGAGGAGAGCATGGCAGCCCACTCCATTATTCCTGCCTGGAGAATCCCATGAACAGAGGAGCCTGGCAGGCTGCAGTCCATGGGGTCACTCAGAGTTTGACACGACTAAAGCAACTTAGCACGCATGCATGCCCTCTCTAAAATAAAATTGGCTTATATATAATGAAGGTCAGTAAATTCATTCAATTAAATAGGGACACTTTCATGATTAATTCATCCTGTGGATTCAGAAAGAAGCTGTGTGACTCAAAGCTAATATTGAACAAAGACATCATTGAGATACCTGCTAGTTCCACCCCCAAGAAATGTTTTCCCAAAACAAACATGTTCCTCTAGTCTATCATGTGTACTTCCAGAGATTTAATTGATGATTTGGTCACGTGTAGAAGAAAAAAGACCTCAATAATCTCATGATGAGATTGAGAAAAGTAAGTGTGAAATGGCAACCCACTCCAGTATTCTTGCCTGGAGAATCCCATGGACAGAGGAGCCTGGTGGGCTGTAGTCCACGGGAATCACAAAGAGTCGGATGCAACTGAGCGACTTCACTTTCACATGACCCAAGTAATAGGCATGCATCTTTAACTCAGTAGACATCTCAAAGTTCTGAGTGATATTTAGTGTCTCAAACTTATTCATAATCAATGTTCTGTTGAACTGTATTTTTTTCAAAACATCAAAATAAAATTTTTGAGCATCTAATGTATTCATATATCCCATTATATAAAAAACTTCCAATTAATTTTCACTTAACATTTTCCCTAAGTTTGCTAATATATATAGCTGCTCCTAAGTCACTTCAGTCATGTCTGATTCTGTGCTACCCCATAGACGGCAGCTCACCAGGCTCCCCCATCCCTGGGATTCTCCAGGCAAGAACACTGGAGTGGGTTGCCAGTAGAGTGTGATGCAAGTGTAACCAAGTGTATTAAGAATGTTTATTACATTTGTTTGTTCAGTTCATTTTTCTTCTGATTTTTAAAATTCCTTTTTTTTTTTTTTTTCTTGTTTTCTTGTTACACTATCTGTTGTAACCTATGGGAAGCTTTATGAATGGATATATCTTCAAACACACTATCAAAATTTTTTTTTGTTTTTTCCTTCTTTTGAGTTGCTTCCTATGAGAGGATTATTTCTTTTCACAGGTCAATAAAATGATCAATGACTTGTGTTACATCATATGGCTATCTTTTTGTTCAAACAACTGACAAATATTTACTTTTTGTAATATCATGCTTCTTCTTTCTACAATTCATTCATTTAATTTGTTTAATTAATTTTCTGAATTACACCCTATACTTTGAAAAAGCGAGGCTAATTTTATTCTCACATTGCAAATGAAGATAAGCAAATTTAAAAATATTGTGTGAAAGGAAAGCAGTATTCTTACAACCAACCAAGTAACTCATAAGTTAACAAATCAGAGCAGTAAATAACCATCTCAGTCCAGTTTAAAAATTAGCACAGCTTTTCAGGTTTTGGAGAGTTTAAAAACTAAATTTTTAGAAATGCGTGTTTCATTTAAAAAATAGATGAACTCAATTACATAGAAAAATGCATAAGAAAAGTGACCAGAAGGAAACACTCAAAGTTGTAGTAGTTATATTAAAGTATATTCAATAGAATGTATTTTATTTTCTTCTTTAGCCTGCTATAGTTTCCAAGTTTTCTATACCCCGCACATCAAATTTGTTCCTCTTTGTGTTCTGCATACAAAAGAGCAGACACAGGTGAAGTTAGGAAATGATCCAAAAAGAAGCATTAGAGGTAGTGAAGTGGTAGGCTTCATCAAGACTATGTGTTCAGGAAAAGCTTTGGGTACTTAAAGAAGAAATGATCAGAGATTTGTGCAGCATTAGGATGGAAGAGATGGTTCCAGCCTGCAGAATGTATCCTGCAGAGTGACACTCCAGGCAAACCCTACTTGTCCCATGAGCAAGTTTAGCCCTGAAGGGGGAAAGGACGGTGTCCAAAAGCTTGTAAGGAAATGAGCAGCTCTCGAGCCGCAGCAGCTCTGCCCACCTGACACTAACTCCCGCCTGGTGCGTCACTATGTCCTTTTCCTTTGTCACCTGCAGAACCTTGGCTTTAGAGAGGAAAGATTCTTATTTAAACTCTTCAAAAGGCAGAAAATGCCTGGAACAAAGTAACTGTAACTGTAAAATGTCCTGAAAGGCCAATTAGAAATTGCAATACTGGGAGCTTTATTACAACTAATTCCTCCTTAATTATCAATCAATGATTCTGTTGGAAAAAAAAACCCCTCATATTCTCTACTGGGGAAATGATGCTAATTATTTTCTGTTAATTAAGGCTGTTCTGGGATTCAGATGTGCCATCCTTCAACTAAAAGATTGACACATCAATGCTAGCATAATGTTCACTTCACCCTTCTAAAGTCTTTATAACCAGTGATCATAAATTAGTGTATGCTATTTTAATCCTCTTGAATAATCATAGCTTTGTCTGGGAATGAAAAAATGTATACACATGCAATAATACATGTACTTTAATATATTACTTAATACAGCCTTGCAAATATTTAAAGAGAATCTCTCGGAGATACTGTGGCTCACTCACATTTTTATTAAGCAAAAATGAAATACAGTATTTATAAAGGTATCTACTCATAGCTCAGACAGCAGAAGGATGGGCTTAAAATAATTTAATTCACTAGGTTCTCTGTTATCAAAAGTAGTACATTTTGGAAACCTGAATGGCAAGCCAAATACTTTGCAATTATTTAATAAATTATAGTAAAACTGAGATACTGCACTCTTCCCTGTTAAAATTTTAAATGTGATAGATATAAATTTATGGTCGCAAGTCTCTTTCTTATTCTCTCCTAGAGTGAATGAGCTTGAACAAGAAATGGATCTCATGAAGGAATCAGACACTTTGGCTTTAGCCTCCATGGTCTAGAGGAATATGTCACAGAAGGTACAAGACCCAAACGATAAACAGATAAAACATTTGCTGCTTAAGCTATAAGACCTTATTTTCCCTATATGTCTGGCTATTGTCAGTCACACACACAGGTGTAAAATGTCCATTTCTTGCTTATTCTCATATCAGAAATGCAAGCAGCAATGGAAACTGAAACCGAAATCCGATTGAAAACTCTAAAGAATTTGACCAATTAAATAAAATCTCTCTCTTCTTTGCTTTGACATTATCTATACTTTCCCATATGTGAAGAAAACATGGGGGAAGAAAAGTAATGAACGATGGTGATTATTCCCACTATTGCCCTGCTTCTACCACTTCAGTAGATTTTTCAAATAATAAGTTGAATGGAAAGTTTTGATAAACAGTTTCAGGTGAACAGATTGAGACAGTGATATGCACACAGTTACTCAAATAAACCTACCAAGAGTGAATCTAAACAAATTCTCCTCTATTACATAATGCATCCTAAGTACTGCCAAATGGTTAAGTGCCCTAAAACACCAGTTCATTTCAAGGAAATCACCACATTCACAATTTCCAATAGTCTATATTTTTAGTTCTGTGTGAAGCTTAACTCATGACCATCAACAAACTGGCAAATATTTACTTAAATGCAAAAAAGAAAAACATTTGTTGAACTCATAGTGTTGTGTTGAACTCATAGGCTTGACACAACATTTACTGAACAGAATAATGGCTTAATTACTATTTATTTGACTTGCAAAAGTGTGGGATAGGTATCAGTTTATAGATTGGGAAATTAATGCTTCAGAAAAGTTTAACAAAGGTTTAACAATTAACTCAAGGTCACAAGCTACTATGTAGCATGACTGGCATCGAATCCTAAGTGGTTATCATGTTCCCAGTCTGTCTATTCCCATCATAATACCCTATTCATTAATTATCTAGTCATAACAAGCTCCCTTTTGATATTAAAGAAGTTACAAAGAGGTAGAAGATATACCTAAAGATTATTTGGTGTGAAAGAGGACATAAATGAATTAAGACCTAATTCCTTGTAATAATAGAAATAATAGAAAACCAAATATTGAAAGTTACTTCAGTTCCTAAGTAATACTTGCCAAACCATTTGCTTCTACGTCTTGCCAACTTTCTATATGGTTTGCACCATTGCTATATAGTTTTTGTCAGAATATCTTGTGAATATTCATTCAGTTAAGCTCACTACTAAAAAGAAAACCCCTCTAGGGCAAGGAGTATGACCCACTGATATAAAAATGACACAATGCCTGCACAGGATCAGGTACAATAATTGTTTGAGAGACAACTGGACATATAAGATGTCTTAACCCATGAGGCCACTCACTCCTTTAATTAATCCATAATGCCAAGCATCACCAAATAAGACAGATGCAGTTTCTGTCCTTACGAAGCTTACAGTCTAGAGAAAGAATGCATTCAGCCAACAAGCCGTGGAAACAGTGTGCTAAGTGCTACGTTGGGGGATTAGAGGCTATCGCGCAGCACCTAACCCAGACACAGGGGACTCTGTAACTCACAGGACCTAATGCAGTGTCACCAGGCTTGTTCAGAGCACTTAGAGAGGAAGCGAATCAAACACACTTCCTGTGTCTACAGGTGAATAGCCCCTGGGCAGAGGCACCTGGACAGCCACTGCTGTCACTCTCATCTACAGAGGAAGGAATGAGTGAGAATCAAACGACAAGACAGGGCCTGCTGATGAGCCAAGGGCCTGGGTAGAGCTGAGTTAGTGACTGCCCTGCCACCATCTGAAGTGCCCCTGGGGCCACCCATTACTATCTGTAGGCACACAGACACATCTTCCTTCTAGAAACATAAGCCATCGCTTTACTGTCTGCTGAAAACGTATTTATATGAGGGAAAGTTCAGGAATAAAACTCAGCCGCTTTGTGTATGTGGCAGTGCTTGCTGAGTCCAGAGACAGCACTGCCCGGCTTTCAGCACCTCCAGCCTTGTTGGTCAAAGCCCAAACTGGCAGGAGTGCCCTGGCTCGATTTTGCCATCCTTCTCCCCTGCAAATAAACAGATTGTTTTTTACCTACGATAGGTGATTATGTGGCTTTCACTCAGCTCTTGTAATTCATTCGTACCTCCCGGCATGCATGAGTCATGGGTCTTTTACACTTGTCACAGAAACCTAATCCCTACCCTTCATGGGCCAGCTATCCTAAAGATGGCTGAACATGTAATTGCCTTGAAGTGTAAAATATTTCCCACATTATTTATTATAACTCTGCCTGCTAGCACCTCTATGGTTGAGGTTGTGTCAGCATTTTCATTATAACCCCCTATTTCCAGCAGTAAAAAATGTGCTCCAGGCTCAAACTCAGCACATGGAAAATAAGTCCAGAAGGAAATTTTCTACTACCTTTTTTTAAAATAAATAAATTGGTTGGGGCATTTTTTAAGTTATATGACTGGAAGGGGGAAAATGTCATAAAATGAACTTTTAAAAGTTTCCCTTTTGTGCTCCTAAATTCTAAGATTAAGAAGAGGAGGTGTGATAATGGTCCTCACCACGGATGCAGGAGGCCAAACTCTTTCCTTTTTCTTTATCCTCAAGAAGCCAAAGGAAAGAGAAGAGCTATGTCCAATTCACATTTAAAAATCACATTTAGAGGAATCAGAAAATGGATTTGAGTTAGAAAAAATTAAATGGCTCCAAAGTTAGGAGTAGGGTCATTCCTTGGTATAGGGGCAGATACGGTCAGATCTGGGACAAGATTAACGACACCCTTTGAGCTGCTGATGGTTTACAGTTAGTTGGAGTAAAATGGAAAAAGGATGGGATTGGGCATCAATAAATCCACATCCCAGTTTTGCCATTTGTTAGGCATGTGATTTTAGGAAACCCATTAAGACAGCCCACCACCACTGAGTCTCTGAACCCTCAGTTCAACATTAGAACACTAGTGTTTCAAGTTGGCCACAGTTAAAAAACATATGTTACTTGGAAGCTCTTATTAACGAAGCTGATTAGTAACATCAATGACATGTTCTAAAGACTAGCTTATTACACACATATAAGCTAATTGTGATTTATGGAGCCAACAGTCCAGTTAGGTAAATTTTTTGATGGCATATAGAAAAATGGTAAGCCCAGGGCAGAAGGTACATTTAAGTGGGAAGAAACATTCACCCCCAGAGTGAGGGGCAGTGAATAAGGAACTCGAGCCCACTAAGGATGAGAGGATGGCATAGAGAGGAGGAAGGCCAAAGGTCATGCAGAATTCTATATGGTGCATTGAACTGTACTGAACACATAATGGGGAGTTAATTCTTCTTAAATTATAGTAAATACATAAAATTATATTAGATCACATATGGAAAAAATTGACTTTGGGAGGAAAAAATGTTGTACATGACTATACGTCCAAGAAAAAGCTGTAGTCTAGCGAAATGCCAAGAATTGACCATGCAGCTTACTACATTATCACCAACTCATTCTAGAAATGATGTACAGGAATGCAGACCAATTCAAAAGTTAATTTTGTTTCCAAATTACGGTTAACGTGATCTAAGTCAAAAGAGATGTGCTTCAGGGCAGCAGCTAATTTTAATATTTACTTCTAGAATTTGCACTGTCCTCTATTCATAAATTCTAAAAAAAAAAAAAAAAAAAAAACTATATGCTTTGTAATCTTAAATCTTTCCACTAACCTTTAGGTTAAGTCAGCTAAAATTAGACTTTAGCAACAAGAGAAACTCTTCCTCAAATGGCTGTATCATCTCTGGAAAGAGAGAGCACTTGCTTTAGACAAAGAGGCAACATTTTAAGCAATGGTGTTCACAAGCAAAGTTCAACACTGGAATCTCAAAGAAGAATCCTTTCTGGTCATTTTTGCAAATATCCTGCTGTCAGGAGAGTAATAATTTCACATGCAGAGAATCATAGTTGTAAAACCCTCCAGCTTCTTTACATGATCAGTATGGAGTTACACAAAGATAGAAAGGAAAAAAAGTTCCTTTTTTTAAAATTTTGGAATTATTCTGTCACCAGCACCATTCAACCAAAGTCAACCAAAATCCTGGGAGAAAAGTAGATTTTGCTTAATTAAATTTTAAAATTAATTTATTTGACCAGAAACACATCTGTTTTAACCCTTGTTGGAGGCACTTTTTCAAAAGTACATTATCTCTGTTTCCTCCTTAATGCGTGCCTGTGTGCTCAGTCCTGTCCAGTTCTTTGCCACCCCATGGATTGTAGCCCTCCAGGCTCCTCTGTCCATGGAATTTCCAGGCAAGAATACTGGAGTGAGTAGGCATTTCCTACTCCAAGGGATCTTCCTGACCCAGGGATCGAACTCATATTTCTTGCGTCTCCTGCATTGGCAGGCAGATTCTTTACCACTGAGCCACCTGGGAAGGCCCTTCCTCCTTAATAAGTTTAGCCATTTAGGGAAATGGCTCATTAATCTGTTGAAATGAAGAGGTTGATCCCAGGGAGGTGAGGCCACTTCCCAAGGCCTGTGTCATCACTAACTCCTATTTCATCTGTACAGTGGGCAGTTCCCTCTTTCATAAACACGTTTACGAGGATGGGAAACCAAATCAGAACACCTGTTTATTTATATTTATAAATTCCCATATGTACCAGGATCCTTGAATCGATGTGACCAGGCAATCTCTTTATTTTGATAAACCACATTCAAACTCTGTATTTCTCTTTAAATTTTATCAGATTTAGAAGTAAATATTTTTTTGCTAAATGTCTTATTCTTCTGATAGAATATGAATTCCACAGGGGCAGAGCTCCTGTCTGTTCACTGCTCTGTCTTTAGCAAATACAGGGCCTTTAGCGCTCATGAACACACTAAGTATACATAATCTACTTACAGGCATGATATTGACATAAACTGGAAGTATTAGCAGTGGTTGGACCACTGATGTCTAAAACCCAGTTGCTTTTTAGTCAAAGGAAAGTAGGATTTGAGGCACATGCATTCAAAGATGAAGAGACTTCCCAATCCTTGCCGTAGCATCTAGGAGATTCCACAGGGATAGAATCCTGACCCTCTCCTTTGCCCTGGATTCCTGTGGCTCTGGTTTTCAAGATCTGGGAGCCCTGGGAAAACTGCTTCCTTGCACTATATTTAGATATTGTGCTAGAGGCAAATTGATGACTGATGACCAACTGCCCAAATGGGTCAATTGCTTTCTGCATCTGTTCCCTGCTCAGGCAGAGGTGGTGTCTGTGAAAGAGTCACCTCCTTGGGGCAAAAGGTCAGGTTAACGATTGAGCAGAGGAAGTTAAAAAACCATGTTAAGATATAACTAGTTGGCCTGTGCAAAGTGTTACCTTTGCTTAAATAACCACGGATTTGAGTGGTGTATGTGCTACTCCAAATCATAGAACTGTATTTTCGGAAATGACTTGCAAGATTTTAAAAGATCTTTCATTATTTTCTTCCATGAAACCTGTTCAGCATCATTTCTCCCCTCTCCTCCTCATGCCCTCACTCCAGGCTGGTCTCTGCTGCCCTGCCCTCAAACAAGGAAATATCTCAAACTTATTTTACATCTGTGGTTTCACATATGTTTTTTCTCATTTCCTGGCTATCCCTTTCCTTGGCCAAATTATGCCTCTGATTTACTTCTTTGTCCATTTTATCTTTCATTTATCTCCCTTCCTCTGAATTCCTTCAATACTTTGTATCACACAATTTAGCAGAAAAAAAAAAATCTAACTAATATCACTTTCGATGAGTTAGTTCTATTTTCTGAACCATGATATGTGCTTTGAGGACAGGGTCAGTGTCTTCAACATTTTCTCTAGCCTCCATCTCCACTCAGAATAGGGTCAAATGCATAATAAGTAGTCCATAAATACCTACCAGTGGTAAATTTAAATCCATTAGATTTAGATGCAGTTCCCATCTCCCAGTGTAATGAGGGGAGCCACAGCTCAGGGAAAAATAAGGTTCTTCACCAGTTATTAATTCCAAAGAAACACTCCATACCTCCATGATATCAAGTTGAAATGTTTAGTCCATTTACTTATTCATCTGTCAAACATAAAGAAGTATATATTTTCCATTTCACTCTGCTCTTTTTCCATTTTTATAAATAAAAGATTCTAACTATATGTCACAGGTGTCTGGCTCCTACTCCAGGATTTTAAGATACCTCTGTTTCTAGGGTACAGCCAAAGTTGAAAATCCCTGACTTAGAATCTCACACTTTAGAATCTACAGACTTTTCTGGAAAAGAATCTTTCCCTGGGCTAGTGGTGGATGCACAGATATAAAAATGAGTACAACAGGGTTTCTCACATTAAAGGTGTCAAAGCCCAGAAGAAAGGTGCTATGATTCTCCACTGCTACATAACAAAACACCCCAAAGTCTAGTGGCTTAAAACAAGTCATTTTCTTATGTCTCACTATTTTATCGGTAGGGAATTCAGACAAGTCTCAAGCTTGGCAACTGGTTGCTATGTATGGTGTCAACAGATGTCTCTCAGTGGTATTCAGCTCGTGGGTGGACTGGCGTATCCACATGTCTGGAGACCTGCAAAGGATGCTGAAGGCCAGGCTCAGCCTGGGCTATCAGCAACAGTGCATGTATGACCTCCCCAGCATGGTGGCCCCAGAGCAAGATTTTTATTTGGTGGTTGGCCTTCCCCCAGAGCAAGTGTTCAAGAGACAAGAGGCTACCCATCCCCTAAGCTGTAATTATAAAAACAGATTACTTCAACTTATTTTGTGGGTCAAGCAATCTTGAGCCCACTTGGTTGCAAAGGGATAGAACATTTGTGTTCACTTACCCGCATCATCTCAGTGGGCAAAGTTTTAAGCGACTTGGGGTCTTTTTTTAATGTACCACATACAGTCATAAAATGCATTTGACTGTCATGCTTGGTAGAAAACAACTATTTGTATAGAAGAGACACAAATGAGTACTTGGAAAATTTTAAAAGTGGAAGAGATGACTTCTGTGCAGGAAAGCAAAAAATACTTTCTCCAAAGAATTGGTATTCAGGTTGAGCCTTGAATGATGGATAGAACGTATTTTGAGATGCTGAGTTGAGGAGACATGGGAAGGACAGTAGAAGTAAATTCAAAGTATTAGGATATCCCACAGCTCATGGGAGAAGGAGCGGGAGGTTCCCTCTTCTTGATGGGTTGGCTGTGGGAACAGATTTGGAGCAAGATTGGAAAGTTTGCGGTAGCCCTGGATTCCCAAGGTTTCTGAATGCATGGCTAAGGAGTTTGGGGTTTATTCTGCAAGCAACAAAAACTCATACTCTTTTCTTAACCAGTTACTGAGTGCAGGGAGGAAAAGAGTGGGTTCTTTAGATGAAAGAGTTCTTTAGATTTGAAGAAACTGTGCAAGACCATGCATTTATAAAGTTAGAAGTCCATCTCTCTATATGAGAAAAATGAGGTTTTGAGAAACCAGTAATAGTAATAATAATAATGGCCATTTATTAAGTGTTTCCTATTTGTCACAGTCTAAGGCTTTATAAATACTAATTAATTAATCCTTAAAGCAACCTTGGAGGTCTGTACTATTACTACTATCATCTGACAGATGGGGAAATGGAGGCAGACAGAGATGAAGGAAGTTGCCTGTGGTTACAGCTATAGTGAGCCATACATCTAAGTGATTTGTCTAAAGAAATATTATTAGAATATGAAGCCAAATCTCCTAAGTCCCATTTTACTTCTTTTCCCACAAGACAGTAGTAAAGAACAAAGCAATGTTCTTCCATTGTTCTACTTTCTTTCCTCCGCTGTTTTTACCTTTCACTTTCACATTTTTTCCTCTACCTCCTTGGTATGATGTATCATAGAATGCGTGATCTTTATCACCATTTCTATCCTTCACCAACTCATTCTCTGAAACTCCCTGCCCTTGATAATGTCTCCACATTTTTATTTCAGGAAATGGATTCTAGTTACTTTGAAAGAGAGAGCCCAAGACACTTGAGATTTTTTTTTCCTAAGTAACATTTGAATCAATAAGAAATACACACACAGAGTAAATTCTGTTTTCTCCTTGAAAATATAAACTGTGGGAAGCATATGGGATAAGAGCCTCCTGGAACTGCATCTGTAGATGATTCTCTAAATGTTTTCATTTGCACTGACAGGACTCCATTGACAAAAACTGTGGATCATCCCCAAAAGGGATCAAAGGAATGGCTGACTGTGAAGGCCACATGCCCAGTAGACCATAATAACCCCCTCTCAGAAATGATGTACTGAAGTCATGTATCTTTCAGGCTAAATCAATACATAAATTCTGTCTGTAAATACCTAGATCATGGACTCCAGACCAGTAATTAAATAGAAAATAAATGAGGAAATGCAGGAAAGGAAAGGGAATGTTTCCACAGCCTGAAACTTGACCTTGGGATGCACCACAAAAGTCCCATTTTCTTCATCTTCCAAGTCCTTCCTGGTAAAAGTGAGGGCTGATAAGATGGATGAAATTTCATAAATAATATCTATATGTCACATTCCTTTACATATGCTATACCCATTTCCTTTTTATAAGTGATAGTAGGATGGGGAAGGGAAGATAAACAAAATACAATTTATTTGAAGCTCATTAGAATAGTCGAGCGCAGCAGTGGGTTCAGGTCCCACCTGTAACATTTACTGTGTAAACATAGATCTATTACCTTAAGCAACTAAATGAACTGTTCTCTGTCCCCTCATCATTAAAACAGGGAGAACAGCATCACTTACTCATAGAACTGTAGCAAGTATTTAATATGTTAATATCTATAAAATTCTCCAAACAGTACCTGGAATACAGTAACTGACATGTAAAAGTTACTTATTCTTTATAAAAGTTTTGCCTTCTTACCTGCTTGCCTTTCTGGCATCAACCTCTCCTGTCTCCACAATTTTTATCCTCTCTGATCCAGAACCCCAGCCTAAGATATCTGAACTTCCATCCTTTCTCCCAGGTTGCCCCTCTGCATGGTTCCTCCTGGCTGCCAAGGTCCACTCATCTTGGGATCTGCTGGCAGAGGTCTTCCCTGACTGCCTCATCTTAAAAAGCCCATCATGTTCACTCTGCCCAAAACCTGCCCCCACATTTTGTTCCTTCAGTGCACTGACATCTATCTACCAATTTGGCTATTTCTGTGCTATCTATCTCTCCCGCTTGGAGGCTGGCTCCATGAACACCAGTCCTTTGTATATTCCCACTGCATCTCTAGTGCCTAGAAATATGCTTGGAATATAGTTGTTGCTCAACAAGTATATTCAGAGTGAATGAAAACGTAAGACATCACAGAATACTGTAAGTTGTCTCCAGGGTAAGATGTACTGAGAATAATAATAATTTCCTCTACCTGAACAAACAAGCTGATACCCAGGAAGGAGGGCTGTGCATGACTAAATAGTTGTCTAACGTATTTGGTCAACAGAGTCCATGCATCTGTTGGAGATGGAGACGTTGAACATGGAGAAAACAACTTTCCAAACTTGGTTTATTTTTATCCCATAAGCCGCTGCAGGGATTGACTCAAGCAAAATAGTTTCAACATCTGACTTTGAAAGGGTTCCTCCTCTAGTTCATTCTGAGAATCTCTCCTCATAATTCACATGCAAATTTTCACATACAGTAAGTAAAGTCATCAGGAAGCAACATGGTTCTTATTTATAAGGAACCAATAATAGAGATATGCTCAAAAAATCTTTTCAAGAAAATTAGAGATACCAAGGGAATATTTCATATAAAGATGGGCACAGTAAAAGACTGAAATGGTATGGATCTAACAGAAGCATAAGACATTAAGAAGAGGTGGCAAGAATACACAGAAGAACTATACAAAAAAGATCTTCATAACCCAGATAACCATGATGGTAGGACCAGTCACCTAGAGCCAGACATCATGGAATGTGAAGTCAAGTGGACTTTAGGAAGCATTACTACAAACAAAGCTAGTGGAGGTGCTGGAATTGCACCTGAGCTATTTCAAATCCTAAAAAATGATGCTGTTAAAGTGCTGGACTCAATATGCCAGCAAATTTGGAAAACTCATCAGTGGCCACAGGACTGGAAAAGGACAGTTTTCATTTCAATCCCAAAGAAAGGCACTGCCAAAGAATGTTCAAACTGTCACACAATTGCACTCATCTCACACACTAGCAAAAAGAAAGTGAAAGTCGCTTATCGTGTCCGGCTCTTTGCAACCCCATGGACTATGGAATACTCCAGACCAGAATACTGGAGTGAGTACCTGTTCCCTTCTCCGGGGCTCTTCCTAACCCAGGGATCCAACCCGGGTCTCCTGTGTTGCAGGTGGATTCTTTACCATCAGAGCCACCAGGGAAGCCCAACACACGCCAGCAAAGCAATGTTCAAAATTCGCAAGCTAGGCTTCAACATTACATGAACTGAGAACTTCCAGATGTTCAAGCTGGATTTAGAAAAGGGAGAGGAACCAGAGATCAAATTGCTAACATCCGTTGGGTCGTAGAAAAAAGCAAGAGAGTTACAGAAAAACATCTTCTGTTTCATTGACCATGCTAAAGCCTTGACTGTGTGAATCACAACAAACTGTGGAAAATTCTTTAAGAGATGGGAATACCATATCTTACCTGCCTCCTGAGAAACTGTATAAAGGTCAAGAAGCAACAGTTATAACTGGACGTGGAACAATGGACTGGTTCCAAATTGGGAAAGGAGTACATCAAGGTTGTATATTGTCACCCTGCTTCCAGGCTGGATGAAGCACAAGCTGGGATCAAGATTGCCAGGAGAAATACAATAGCCTCAGATATCCAGATGATACTACGCTTATGGCAGAAGGCAAAGAGGAACTAAAGAGGAGAGTGAAATTTTTGGCTTAAAACTCAACATTCAGAAAACTAAGATCATGGCATCCAGTCCCATCACTTCATGGCAAATAGATGGAGAAACAATGGAAACAGTGATAGACTATTTTCTTGGGCTCCAAAAATCACTGCAGATGGTGATTTCAGCCATGAAATTAATAGACGTTTGCTCCTTTGTGGAAAAGTTATGACCAATCTAGATGGCATATTAAAAAGCAGAGACATTACTTTGCCAACAAAGGTCTGTCTAGTCAAAGCTGTGGATTTTCCAGTAGTCATGTATGGATGTGAGAGTTGGACTATAAAGAAAGCTGAGTGCCAAACAATTGATGCTTTTGAACTGTGATATTGGAGAAAACTCTTGAGAGTCCTTTGGACTGCAAGGAGATCAAACCAGTCAATCCTAAAGGAAATCAGTCCCAAATATTCATTGAAAGGACTGATGCTGAAACTGAAGCTCCAATACTTTCAGCACCTGATGCAAAGAACTGACTCACTGGAAAAGACCCTGATGCTGGGAAAGATTGAAAGCAGGAGGAAAAGGGGATAACAGAGGATGAGATGGTTGGATGGCATCACCCACTCAGTGGAAATGAGTTTGAGCAGGCTCCAGGAGTTGAAGATAGAAAGGGAAGCCTGGTGTGCTGCAGTCCATGGGATCTCAGAGTCAGACACGACTGAGTGACTGAACTGAACTGATGGATAAACTGTTCTGAGGAAGAATATAAGCTTCTAAAAGCAACATGCTATTAAGCAACATGCTTTTATTACATATTTTGGTTTTAACATGACCCTATCAAAAGAGTCCCAGAAAAACATCTATTTCTGCTTTTTTGACTATGCCAAAGCCTTTGACTGTGTGGATCACAATAAACTGTGGAAAATTCTGAAAGAGATGGGAATACCAGACCACCTGACCTACTTCTTGAGAAACCTGTATGCAGGTCAGGAAGCAACAGTTAGAACTGGACATGGAACAACAGATAGGTTCCAAATAGGAAAAGGAGTACGTCAAGGCTGTATACTGTCACCCTGCTTATTTAACTTCTATGCAGAGTACATCATGAGAAACACTGGACTGGAAGAAGCACAAGCTGGAATCAAGATTGCCAGGAGAAATATCAATAACCTCAGATATGCAGATGACACCACCCTTATGGCAGAAAGTGAAGAGGAACTAAAGAGGCTCTTGATGAAAGTGAAAGAGGAAAGCTAAAAAGTTGGCTTAAAGCTCAACATTCAGAAAACGAAGATCATGGCATCTGGTCCCATCACTTCATGGGAAATAGATGGGGAAACAGTGGAAACAGTGTCAGACTTTATTTTTTTGGGCTCCAAAATCACTGCAGATGGTGACTGCAGCCATGAAATTAAAAGACGCTTACTCCTTGGAAGGAAAGTTATGACCAACCTAGATAGCATGTTGAAAAGCAGAGACAGTACTTTGTCAACAAAGGTCCGTCTAGTCAAGGCTATGAGTTGGACTGTGAAGAGAGCTGAGTGCCGAAGAATTGATGCTTTTGAACTGTGGTGTTGGAGAAGACTCTTGAGAGTCCCTTGGACTGCAAGGAGATCCAATCAGTCCATTCTAAAGGAGATCAGTCCTGGGTGTTCTTTGGAAGGAATGATGCTAAAGCTGAAACTCAGTACTTTGGCCACCTCATGTGAAAAGTTGACTCATTGGAAAAGGCTCTGATTCTGGGAGGGACTGGGGGCAGGAGGAGAAGGGGACAACAGAGGATGAGATGGCTGGACGGCATCACCGACTCGATGGACGTGAGTTTGAGTGAACTCCGGGAGTTGGTGATGTAAAGGGAGGCCTGGCGTGCTACAATTCAAGGGATCCCAAAGAGTTGGACACAACTGAGCGACTGAACTGAACTGAACTGATCCTTCTTCTGTTGGCTCAGTGGTAAAGAATCTGTCTGCAAAGCAGGAGGTGCAAGAGACACGGGTTTGATCCCTAGGTCAGGAAGATTCCCTGAAGGAGGGCATGACAGCCCACTCCAGTATTCTTTCCTGGAGAATCCCAAGGACAGAGGAGCCTGGTGGGCTACAGTCCTTAGGCTCGCAAAGAATCGGCCATGACTGAGGCAACTTAGTATACATGCACAACCTTGTCCTATTAATACAAAAGAATATAAGGTACAATCTATGCCCAGAAGGAATACATAATTCTTGGATAAGCGAAACCAAAAATATTTATTAATTGGTAGAAAAGGCCACTTTATGATACGACTTCAAATGTTGATATGGTATTTCTCAAAGTTACCCAGTCATGAGAATTGCCTGGGTTTCTTTTTATAAAAATACACATTTCTAGGTTCAGTCACTGGAGATTCCAACTCACTACACTGAGGTTTAGCCTGGGAATTTATATTTTTAATAAGGGCCCAGTGAATCTTATGATCAAGCAAGCTTGGAAATGCTTTTCTAAAATAATAAAGCGTTGCTTCATTAACTGCACAAGGATTTGGAGAAAGGCAAGTTCAATGTGAGGGGACAGCATCAATAAAGGCTTAATAAAATACGTCATGCTTTTCCTCATCTCGTCCACTCTGCCGAGCTTTTCTAATGAATGCTGCTGTCTGCAGTCTGACCATCTCTCCTATTCTGAACCTGCAACAATCTGGATTTGGCCCTCCTTATGTATCCCTCACCCTGAATTCCTACTCCTTATCATCTAATCACAGAAGAGTCTTTTCTCTTTGTTGTTAGCTTCTTGGAAGCAACCAATGGAGAAACTTTTAACGCTTCTCTTTCCTCTGACCCCTCACTTCCCTAATTCACTAACTGCTCTTCTTTCCATGTTGCCTAAAGTTCCAGTGCTCTTTTGCTAAACATGTTTTTCTAAGATACTAATTTACATAGCTCTATGTCTTCTTCACAAAGGTCTCTGGCATGATTTATACCAATCTTTGGGTATTCTGTATTGCAAGGTATTTCTTAGAGAGTTTATATTTTAAAAATTTTGGTTTTTCCCAACCAGATTGTGCATTTCTGGAGAAAACAACTACCTTAAATTGAACAATGATTAGCTTTGGCAACAACAGTGCAAATGAGATGCATGTCAATTAGCATAGCTCTTTTCTACCATTGACATTTTGCTATAGTTAGATCTATAGTCTTGAAATATGCACATACTGTATTTAAATAAAACAGAGGTATTAAACATCCTGTAATGCAAACCATGGTAATAAACAAATTCAGTGTTAATACTGTCATGGCTAATATTATGAAGTATGATCTATGGTTCTCCTGATAAGCTATCTGATTTTTTAAAATGGAATTCTTTAATAATCCCTGCTGATAGTTCAATTCCATAGGTTTTAATTTTTACATACAGTTCAAGGCTAATAATTAGTAGCCTATTAAATGCTGTTAAAATTTGCTCTTCCAAAACTTAAAGTTGGAAACGGAAGGGGAAACATTGTGGAGGAGGGATAAATTAGGAGCTTGAGATTAACATACGCATACACACACCATTATATATAAAATAGATAGCCAACAAGAACCTACTGTGTAGCACAGGGAACTCACTCAGTATTCTGTAATAATCTAAATGGCAAAAGAATCTGGAAAAGAATGAATATATGCATAACTGAATCACTATGCTATACACCTGAAACTAACACAACATTGTAAATTAACTATACTCCAAGAAAATTAAAAATAAGTAAAACATTTAACCCCAAACTAGTATCTATTAAGTCCCTCATACAGCCTCTGCTAAAACATCCACTACCAATCATTGATTGACTATTTGGTTGACTCCTCCAAGCATGATAAGGACACAAACTTTGGGAGAACAGTTGGTTACCAGTACATCATCAACGAAGCCTTGAGCAGATGGAGTTTTCAACTGTAGTTATAAATACTAGGATCAAAAAAAAAATCATCGGTTACTGTTATGTTTTGACTTCATCATTTTATTCCTGGACACTTGTTAGCTTGCTATTATTTCCTTTTTAAGATTTGTTCCTTCCCAAGTCTATTAATCATCAGCAAGTGGGGTTTAAGTCTGTTATAGTCAAATCCAAGTGGGATCTTGTGCCTGGGAAGGCAGAGAGGAGCCTTAGCATTAGTGAAGAATGCCTGCAGCTTCCAGGACTGGGTCTGTGAGCACCAGCTCTCAGGCCTGGGACAGTTTTAATAAATCACACACATAGTCAGATATGTACCACTGACATCTCTGGGAAGAGCACTGGGATTTGTGGTGAAGACCCAGCTGAGGCTACAAATCTTTTCTGAATCACGCCACCCAAGCACTTACAGTTTCAGGGAGTGCTTCTCTGTAGAAAACAACCCTTGGGAAAATAAAAAACATTGTAGTTCCTTGTTCAGTATTTGTTGGGGTTGTTTTCTTTGTTTCTTTTCTTTTTTTTTTTACTTCTTTCATCTTTTGAGACAAATGATAAAAAAGAATTTTCAAATAAAGCATGTGTGAGTCTTCTTGGTCCTGCCCTTCTTTACCAGCTTGAAGCAATTCCTCATGGAACCTCAAGTGCTCTGAGACCAAGTCAAAGTGACCTGGGCTTCAGCATCAAGAATCTGCTGGTGAAGCCCTCCCTGCCCAATCACAACTTTCAAAAAGAAATAAAACTAAAGACACAAATGTTGAAGTGGAGGGGGGTGGTAATCAGCAGCTACCAAAGAATATGGGTGAAGACGTTTTAAGAACACATCCACGTGTTGCCTATTTGTACTCACTCTTGTCAAAATGGCAAGCCGTTGTTAGAGCTGGGAAATACCTTTTCTTGTTTGAATACCCTATAGTCTGGGACTGAAAAATTCTTCTTAGTTTAACATCTCTGTGCTTGCCCACTTAAAAGCAGAAGAGACTGAAGTATAATCAGTTTCCTCCCAGCTGGGTGATACTGGGTAAGTAGGAGGACCAGCGTTTCTTGACCACCTGCTGTATTATCTGTCACTTGGCTTTCTTTATCTCATTTTATTCTCACTGTAATCCTATATGGTACGGATTTGTATTTTACAGTTTACAAATGAAAAATGTAAAATACAAGAAGCCTCCATAAGTGACCTAAAGTCCCCAATTACTAAGTGACCGAGTCTGGATTCAAATTAAGGTCTATACAAATCCCAAATACATGATATTCTAACTTTTCCATCTACTTCCAAAGGGAAAAAATACCTAGTTTGCTAATTCACCTGGATTTTTTTTAAAGATTAAAAAATATGTATGGTAAGTTATTTTGACAGGCTAGGGAATTTTGGAAATTATATAATTTTCAATAAATTTCCTTTTTCCTTCCTTCCCTCCATTCTTTCCTTCCTTCCTTTCTGAAATACAGGCATCCTGATGACATAGGAACCAAGACATGTTTCCAATAATATAAGGTAACCAAAACACTTGCTCCTTAGAGTCTTTGCTAATCCATATTAATTTTATATATTTTTCAGGTTAGTCATCCATGTTTCCCATAAAATATCCAATAAAAACAAGAACAGTCATAGCTACAATATCCAAGGTCACCATTTGAAAATCTAGTTAAGAAAACGAGCTTCTTTTAAGTCAATGGCTTTGCTTCTCTGAATTAATACAGCCAACCTTTCCAAATATTCCTAAGGCCTATGATACACACACACAAAAGTTAATATTTGTTTAATTGATTTGATCAATAAAAAGCTGTGGTGAACAAAGTAATACTATTGCTCTTCCTATGTTATTGCAAGTGTATCGATGGGATCCAGAGCACTATGAATCTGGATCATAGCAACACTATACAGCTCTGCATATGGCAGACAGCTAGACATACAGTTTTTAGCAATCTAATGCATGATTAAGTGAGTCAAGGCGAATCAGAAGAGTTCCTCAAGGGGCCCGTGATATAGTGGAAAAGCATCTTCACTGGGAGTCAACCACGGATTGGAAGTCCAACCCTGCCTCTTCCAG
>SJYT01065061.1:18127-30627 GCA_006410635.1 Cephalophus harveyi | reverse complement strand
AGTCACCAATAATTACCCTTCAGTGTTCAAGTTTAAATAGAATTTGATTCATTAATTCTCCATGCAGTAGATTAACTAAATTATGTAAATTAGTTCTATTTGCCCTGCAAAGTTAAGCTAGCACATAATTAATCACTCAACAATAGAGAGTGAGTGGGGCCTGAGTTCTAATCTAGACTTCTTTGTGTAAATCAGTTGTATGGCCTCGGGCATGTTTCTTAGCACTCCAGTTTCCTGTAAAAATTAAATAGTAGTAGCATATCTATTAGAATGGTGAAAAAAACGTATACAGAACCAAGCGCTAAAGAAGATGACCAGCCACGAGGTCTCACACATTCCGGGTAGGAATACAAAGGGGTGGTACAACCACTCTGGAAACCAGTTTGTCAGTTGTTGGTATAATTGATCCTATATTCACCTTATGAGCCAGCAATCACACTGCTGGCTACTTACCTCAGAGAAAGGAGAACTCATGCTCACAAAAAACCTAAACACAAGTATTTATAGCAGTACTATTCACCATTGTCCAAAAATGGAATGAAGGGAAGTGATAAATAAGCAAACAAATACATACGTAATTGCTTCAAGAGATATGTCCATAAAAGAAATGAACAATATATAGAAACTACCTCTCTGAGAATTGAACATTTAAGGTGTAGAGCGGTGTAAGCAGGACTGGAGGGGTAGATAGAGGTTTGAGAAGGCAGGAGTTTGTGGTCGTCTTAAAGATGGAGGTCTTTATCTAAAATCACTGGAAAGTTGCTTCAAATTTAAGTAACTTTAAATATCAACTTAAATATCAGCTTCCTTTTAGTATATTCAAAAGATCATTCTGGCTGTAAACAGATGGGAGAATATAGGGAGCAGTAAGAAGTTGTAACTGTGCAACACGTGAGGGATAGTGGTAACCAGAAGATGGTCCAGGGTAATGGGTAGGTAGGAGATCAACTCTGCTGGAAGAATGGACTGGACTTTATGAGAGATCTTATGAAAGAAACAGCTATCAGGTGTAGCACCCAGCATCCTGATTCAAGCAATTTAATTGATATGCCATTTAGTTAGTTAGTTAGTTAAGTCGCTCAGTCGTGTCCGACTCTTTGCGACCCCATGGACTGAGCCCACCAGGCTCCTCCGTCCATGGGATTCTCCAGGCATGAATACTGGAGTGGGTTGCCATTTCCTTCTCCAGGGGATCTTCCCGACCCAGGGATCGAACCCAGGTCTCCCGTATTAGAGGCAGACGCTTTATGGGAAAATTAACATAGTGTAGTCAAGGTGTTATTTTGAAATCACCTTAATTATTTTCTCCTTAATAGAGCTTTCAAAATCTTGAACATGATGTGCTAACTTAACTGGTCCCACTTAATTAACAACTCTCCATTAATTCCTCTTTTCTTTAAGAAAGAAAGTGCCAGATTTTATTTTTTTGCCCATAATGCCATCACAACCATCCTTGTAACACTCATCATTAATTAAAAATAGGAGTGGATAAAAATGGACACGCCAAGTAGAAAATCATTCCAAGTTGATAATTCTCTATGATTTGGGGTTGGGAGAGAATAGAAGGTAATTGTTTCAGAGTCTTTAAACACCTGGAGCATGGTGTTATTTATGACCATTTGAGAAAAGACAAATGACTTCTTCTGAGAACTCCTGCAGTGAAGGTAGATAACTCCTTCCAGTGCTCTGTCCACTCATTACTACTAGAGGCTCCTATGTCTTTCCAATGTGGGGGAGGGTTGCATGTGTGTATATGCTGCAGAAGGATTAGGAATGGAAGTGGGATATGCAAAGTCATCCTGTTCTTGATTCAAAAGTCAGGATCTAGAGGGAATGCTGTGCTTTTCCTCTTCCTTTCATTCTGCTTTCCTTCCTTCGATTCTTTCTTCCTATGCTTTTCTCCTCTTCTCCCTCCCTCCTCCCCATCACTGCCAGACTCTCATTTCAGCACTTCATTTTCTCTTTTGTTATGTTCTTTTCCAGCTTCACCCAGACTGTACCTTATGTCTGGAGTAAAACATAGTACAACTAATGAGAAATAATAATACTAGCTAACAGTTATGGCACTGGGCCCAGTACTTCTTAGATAGTATCTTTTGACAAAGTCTGCTGATCTTTGGCATATTGCTGTAATCCTCTAATGTCAAACAGCCATTGTTTCAGAAAATGCAGGGCCTTTTTCTTAAAGTCCATTCAGTAAAAAGTACTTCAAATAATTTTGCAGAGTGAATAATTCTCTTTCTAAATGATTACATAGGTTTCACAAGAGACATACTCTTATTATATTGGTTTTAGGAAAGTGTGTAGTCCTGTTTTATTTCTTGAAAATAACATGGGTATAATCCTCTGTTACTGGATCCCTCTCCTTCTCTGATGGGGGGAGTCTAATGTTTGACTAATTTATAGGGATTTATGGGTAACACCTGGTTTTTGGTTTTGGAAGCCATTATAGGAATTGCCACAAGGAATGTGCAACTTGCCTGAATAGCATTATTGAATCATACTCAGGAAGTAAACAAAACCACTTGGTGCTTTGATAAGAGGTAGTTGTAACCCTCAGAAACCAACATTCCCACCATTGGTGTCTCCTTAAATCCTTAAAGAGGATATGAACCCCTATAGGTAGTATGGAATTGAAAGCAATGGCATCTTTGTCATTTTGTCTTCAAATAGTCCTGAAAAGTAGTATAATGGCCATAGATTGGTGGGAAGTAGTGCCTAGAGATGTCTAAAACAGTTGGCCCACTTAAACTGCTTGATCCTGCAGAAACTATTACCACTGGTGTGATTTGTAGTGAGGAAGACTTGTCTGACCCACAATTTCTAGTAAAGCTCTAAATCAGCTCTGAGAATGCAATACTCTGAAACTAGTGTTTTTTACGGAGTCTGGCACATAAAGTACAATTGAAGAAATGAATTTCAGATGATTTCCATCTAATATGATTGAAAAGCCCAAAGAATCTCCCCAAATGTTCAGCAGAAACTTTCACTTTTCTTTAGATGCATGAAAACCACTTAGGGAGCCCTCTTTTCAAATGCACATATTACTGAAAAGTCTAACTAACGCACTAACAAGTATAGTTAATATCATCACGTGTTTCAGTTTACCAAACTGAACCCAAAATTCTATGAAAGAAGATATCATCTTCACCTTAAAAGTATTTGAATATTAATACTGAGTTTGGAGAGAGTTTAGAAAACTGAATTTCTCATTCCATGCTGCTGCTGCTGCTAAGTCACTTCAGTTGT
Organism: Cephalophus harveyi; assembly: GCA_006410635.1. Classification (NCBI taxonomy): domain Eukaryota; kingdom Metazoa; phylum Chordata; class Mammalia; order Artiodactyla; family Bovidae; genus Cephalophus; species Cephalophus harveyi. Next base: position 27,378 of record SJYT01065061.1, on the reverse strand, counting down.
GTCCGAGCCTCTCTGTGCGACCCCATAGATGGCAGCCCATCAGGCTCCCCTGTCCCTGGGATTCTCCAAGCAAGAACACTGGAGTGGGTTGCCATTTCCTTCTCCAATGCATCAAAGTGAAAAGTGAAAGTGAAGTCACTCAGTCGTACCCGACTCTTAGCAACCCCATGGACTGCAGCCTACCAGCCTCCTCCATCCATAGGATTTTCCAGGCAAGAGTACTGGAGTAGGGTGCCATTGTCTTCTCTGCTCATTCCATGCTAGTGAAAGTGTTAATGGCACAACCATTCTAAAAGTCTGTTTATAGGGGACTGGAATGAAAAAGTAGGAAGGCAAGAGATACCTGGAGTAACAGGCAAATTTGGTCTTGGAGTACAAAATGAAGCAGGTCAAAGGCTAACAGAGTTTTGCCAAAAGAACAAACTGATCATAGCAAACACCCTCTTCCAATAACACAAAAGAAGTCTCTACACATGTACACATCGCTAGATGGTCAATACCGAAATCAGACTGATTACATTCTTTTGCAGCCAAAGATGGAGAAGCTCCATACAGTCAGCAAAAAGAAGACTGGGAGTTGACTGTGGCTCAGATCGTGAACTCCTTATTGCCAAATTCAGACTTAAATTGAAGAAAGTAGGGAAAACAACTATACCATTCAGGTATGACCAAAATCAAACCCCTTATGATTATACAGTGGAAGTGACAAATAGATTCAAGGGATTAGATCTGATAGACAGGGTGCCTGAAGAACTATGGAAGGAGATTCGTGACACTGTACAGGAGGCAGGGATCAAGACCATCCCCAAGAAAAAGAAATGCAAAAAGACAAAATGGTTGACTGAGGAGGCCTCACACATAGCTGAGAAAAGAAGAGAAGCAAAAGGCAAGGGAAAGAAGGAAAGATATACCCATTTGAATGCAGAATTCCAAAGAATAGCAAGGAGAGATAAGAAAGCCTTCCTCAGTGAACAGGGCAAAGAAATATAAGAAAACAATAGAATGGGAAAGACTAGAGATCTCTTCAAGAAAATTAGAGATACCAAGGGAACATTTCATGCAAAGACGAGCACAATAAAGGACAGAAGTGGTATGGACCTAACAGAAGCAGAAAATTTTAAGATAAGGTGGCAAGAATACACAGAAGAACTATACAAAAAAGATCTTCATGACTCAGGTAACCACAATGATGTGAACACTCACCTAGAGCCAGACATTCTGGAATGCGAAGTCAAGTGGGCCTTAGGAAGCATCACTATGAACAAAGCCAGTGGAGGTGATGAAATTCCAGCTGGGCTATTTCAAATCCTAAAAGATGATGTTGTGAAAGTGCTGTACTCAGTATGCCAGCAAACTTGGAAAACTCAGCAGTGGCCACAGGACTGGAAAAGGTCAGTTTTCATTCCAATCCCAAAAAAGGCAATGCCAAAGAATGCTCAAACTACCGCATAACTGCACTCATCTCACACGCAAGGGAAGTAATGCTCAAAATTCTCCAAGTCAGGCTTCAACAGTACATGAACCTTGAACTTTCAGATGTTCAAGCTAGTTTTAGAAAAGGCAGAGGAACCAGAGATCAAATTGCCAATATCCACTGGATCATCGAAAAGGCAAGAGAGTTCAAGAAAAACATCTACTTCTGATTTATTGACTACACCAAAGCCTTTGACTATGTGAATCACAACAAACTGTGGAAAATTCTGGAAGAGACCCCATGGACTGTGGCACGCCAGGCTTCCCTGTCCATCACCAAGTCCTGGACTTATTCAAACTCATGTCCATCGAGTCAGTGATGCCAGACAACCATCTCATCCACTATTGTCCCCTCCTCCTCTCACCTTCAATCTTTCCCAGCATCAGGTCTTTTCCAATGAGTCACTTCTTTGCATCAGGTGGCCAAAGTATTGGAGTTTCAGCTTCAGCATCAGTCCTTCCAATGAATATTCAGGACTGATTTTCTTCAGGATGGACTGGTTTGACCTCCTTGCAGTCCAAAGGACTCTCAAGAGTCTTCTCCAACACCACAGTTCAAAAGCATCAATTCTTCGGCGCTCAGCTTTCTTCACAGTCCAACTGTCACATCCATACATGACTACTGGAAAAACAATAACCTTGACTAGGCAGACTTTTGTTGGCAAAGTAATGTCTCTGCTTTTTTATATGCTGTCTATGTTGGTCATAGCTTTTCTTCCAAGGATTAATTTCATGACTTCAGTCACCATCCATAGTGACTTTGGATCCCCCCCAAAATAAAGTCTTTCACTATTTCCATTGTTTCCCCATCCATTTGCCATGAAGTGATAGGACTGGATGCCATGATCTTAGTTTTCTGAATGATGAGTTTTAAGCCAACTTTTTCACTCTCCTCTTTCAGTTTCATCAAGAGGCTCTTCAGTTCTTTTTTGCTTTCTGCCACAAGGGTGGTGTCATCTGCATATCTGAGGTTATTGATATTTCTCCTGGCAATCTTGATTCCAGCTTGTGCTTCATTCACCCTAGCATTTCACATGATGTACTCCACATATAAGCTAAACAAGCAGGGTGACAATATACAGCCTTGATGTACTCCTTTCCTGATTTGGAACCAGTCGGTTGTTCCATGTCCAGTTCTGTTTCTTCTTGACCTGCATACAGATTTCTCAAGAGGCAGGTCAGGTCATCTGGTATTCCCATCTTTTTCAAAATTATCCACAGTTTGTTGTGATTTACACAGTCAAAGGCTTTGGCGTAGTCAATAAAACAGAAGTAGATGTTTTTCTGGAACTCTCATGCTTTTTCAATGGTCCAGCAGATGTTGGCAATTTGATCTCTGGCTCCTCTGCCTTTCCTAAAACCAGCTTGAACATCTGGAATTTCATGGATCACGTACTGTTAAAGCCTGGCTTGGAGAATTTTGAGCATTACTTTGCTAGCATGTGAGATGACTGCAATTATGCGGTAGTTTGAGCGTTCTTTGGCATTGCCTTTCTTTGGGGTGGAGTGAAAACAGACCTTTTCCAGTCCAAAATGGCAGAGTAGAAGGACATGTGCTCATCTTCTGCGAGAACTCCAGAATTACAACTCGCTGCTGAACAACCATTAACAGGAGAATGTTGGATCCCACCACAAAAAGATACCCTATGTCCAAGGGCAAAGGAGAAGCCCCGGCAAGACAGTAGGAGGGGCAAAATCATGTTTAGAGTCAAACCCCATACCTGCCAGAGATGCTTGGAGGGCTCAGACAAACCTTGTGCACCCCAGGACCCAGAGACCCCACTGAGACTGAGCCAGAGCCGTGTCTGAGTGTCTCCTGCAGAGGTACGGATCGGCAGTGGACTGTTGCAGGGCAGGGGCTCTGGGCGCAGTAGACCTGGGTATGGCATAAGCCCTCTTGGAGGAGGTCGCCATTAATCCCACCATAGAGCCGCCAGAACTTACACAGTTTGCTCTTAGGATCAAAAATAAGTGACAAAGACATTCATAAGTTTTGCAAAGTGGGGTGAAATAAATTTTGAAGCTTACCTGTCACCCTTCTCTCAGCTCCCATAACCCTGCTGCCCTTCATGAGAAAGAAATACCAAGGCCCAGCTGGGGAATAAAAATCAGCCTCGCAGTCACCCCCATCCCTCACCATGTGTTTTATACCAGCTCGCAGGAGCACAGACCCCACAGAACTCCCAAATCCAGGCCCTCTGGCCTGGGCCTGGCAGTCGGCCTGAATGAGAAGAGAATGCAAATCTGACTCCACCAGGAAGAAAATACAGGGAATCCTGGGAGCAGGCACCCCTCTTCTGCATTGCTGGGAATAATCACTACAGTTTAAGAAGCACGGATGAGCCGCCCTTGTAAAATCCCTTCTGGACTTGCCAAGCTCCCATTTAAGCTGGAAATTCAATTTATCGCTGTGCCCGTTCAGAAGCCTATGGTGCAGCTAATGGGAGATTTATTTTAAGTGAAAGTGTAAGTGAGGGCGTTGGAGGGAAGACAGTGGAGGAGGGACCTGCCAGAGGGAGTAACCACAAGTGGGGCGCACGGGTGCAGAGAGCTCCCTGAACTGCACCTCCTGGCTCAGTGTCAATCTTTTACCAAAGTCTCCCAGTATCGCAGGGTTTTCCTACAGGGAAGAGACGGGAAAAACGTGACAGCAGCTTCGTTAGAGTCCAAGGAGCAAGATGAAAGCTATGGGCTCCCATGACCCTTGTGGAGGCAGTTAAGTTCCCAGCGTCTTCCCTTCAGAAAAGGAATTTGGAAAGAACCAGTCCCCAGGTCCCAGAGACGACTTACAGGAATCAACCCAGGCCTATGAATTTTCCTCCAGTCCTGCCTTCTGCACTCTCTCTCTCTGACTTCAGGTGAATCATTTAACCTCTCTGGAGCTCAGTGTCCTCCATGGTTAAATAAGGATAAGAATAAAGTTCATCCCTGCTCCCCTCACAGGACCATCTGAGGATGAACTGTGCCGAGCAATGGGATTAGATAAAACTTTGCTGCTAGACTTCTGCAGGAGGGAGAGGTTGCCCACAAAGGACCCCAACAGACTCAGAGCACCTGACCTGAAGCTCTCAAAGAGGCCAAACCTATGTCCCCTTCATCTCTGAAGCCCCCTCGTTAATTAGCTTGGTGCCTAGAATAATAAGAGCTGTCCTTGCTTGTATGTTGTCTTGTGGGCCATGCCCTGTTCTTAGCACTGTGAACAATGGCACATTATAAACCTGAAAAAAAAAAAAAAATATGAGGAAGGTACATTATTTTCCTCATTTAAGAAAACTGCCCAAGTTGTCAACATAGCTGCAAGATAAGGGGTTTAGGTTCCTGCTCTTGGGTCTGGAAGGACCTGAGGCTGCTTCAGCTAATAGAATACGGCAGAAATCAGGATTATAAGCTTGAGGATGTGTCATGAAAAACAATGCAGTCTCTAGACTGTCTTCTGGAGCATTCCTACACACAGCCTGGGCAGCAATGTAAGGAGCATGACCTCCTTGAAGCTGCGACAGTGAGACATAGTCCAGACACAGGCAGAGGCCACAGGGAGATGCTCTGGTGAGCAGTTCTGGTCAGCCCAGCCCAGCCCTGCCAGTTCCAGCCTTCAGAGGACTCTGAGAGTCTTCAGCCATCAAATCATTCTCAGGCTCCAAGTCTTCCCCTGTCAGGCCCCAGCCATCACAAAATAGAAACAGCCATCCCTGCCATGCACTTGTCTGAATTCCTGACCCTCGGAATCCATGAGCAGAGGAAAGCACTTGTTTAAAGCCACTATATTTGGGGGTAATTTCTTATATAGCAAGAGTAACTGAGACAGAAAGCAAAGAGAGGTTTAAACCTATGGCCATGAGACTCAGAGTTTGAGAGCCAGGATGCCCTGGCATGTAAGCCCAGGACTCACACTCTTAACCACAGATTCTTCGGCTTCACCTAAGTGGTTGTGACCATGTATGTCCAAAGAATGGATGAAAGAGAGTTCTGGTTAATAAAATTCACTATTAAAAACAATAGTAATTTTTTTTTACTGATTTTTATAAATATAAAAATATATAAATTATATCCTATTTAAATGTATTTGTTTATGCAATTCAACCAAAAAGAATTATTTATTATAGCTATTCTCAGATAACACCTCGTAGGTAATAATTATGCTTTTAGAATCTCGAAACAATAATAAAATGCATGAACTCTGCATGATACAGCCACATAAAGAGGGACAAAAGAGTTCACAGATTAACATGCCAAGGTCAGCCCAGCCCAAATCCAGACTTCTCTCAGATAACGAGTGGCTTTTCTTCTCAAGTAAAATTCAGCAAAAATCTCTTCTATTTTTAATATCCTAGAATCCCTACCCTATCATACACTATAGTGTGGAGCATCATAGTACAAGCCAATCAACCACATCCAACAGTCGTGGAGTCAGGAGTAAGCCCCATTCTCACATGAGTCAACCATGTTATTAAGAATGCTGAGAGAGAGAACAATCCTCCTCACACTCCAGTTTAGCAGCAAATAACAATATATTCCTATAATCTGAAGAGGAAATAAAAAGCTTCCCTACCTCCTTCGGTTTCACAGCCCACTGAGATTCATGATTTTTTAACTTCCCATGAATAAGTGGGAGAATCCATATTGCAATGTTGGCACTGGTTTCCCTGAACCTCAGGGAGAATACTGAGTGTAGATACTGTCTCCAAACTGAAGAAGGAAACCTTATAACAAAGTATCTTCATTACGGAGCATCCCAAAGTCCAGAGAAACCTTGTCAGCTTGTGATTTCTTAAAGAGCTTATGATTAAGAAGTTGTGAGCTTCAGATGGCAGAAATTCTCTGGTTTTCCAGTGCAACAACAATGTTTGTTCCACTGAATCCAAGGAGATCACATTAAAAGCTCTTCACTTTCACTCTGCATAGCATGTCCCTTGTACCCAGATCTCTCTGCTGGTCCAAGTTCTGCCCCTCCTGCAAAGTCTAGTTCAGGTTCAATAATTTATATCAAGCATCCCTCTCCAAAACCTCTTTGTCTTTTGAATTCCAGCAACATTTGCTCTAGATATTGTCCACATCTGCCATTTTTCATATAAAAAGGGCATGTGTCACATGTCATTGCCATCAAAGATATCATTCTTCTCCCATAAATGACAAGCCATGTGAGGAACAGAGCTCTATCTGAGATTGTATAGTATCTGGTGATTGTATATCACCAGATCTATGGTGACTGTGGGGTTGGTACATGTCCATTGTTTGGTGGTAAACAGAGAATGTAAGGAAAGCCACTGTGGCAAGTTAGGCAGGGGATCAGGTGGGGAGATAAAAATGTGGGACTCTAAACTTCTCTGTGTAGTAGTTGATAGACTGTGGCCAAGTCATTTCCTGTATTTAGAACAGCTTCCTTTTCTATGAAAGTCTTGGCTTGGACAAGATGGCTTCTGAATCCCTCTGAAAGCTACTCTGAAGTCCACTGGTAAGTACACAAGATATAAAGAAATGTTCTCTGCTTTAGGATTGTGTGTTTATTAGTTAACGTACACTAAAAGAGATAAATGCTGAAATGTTGACTTAACACAATAGGAGTAGATTTATTGTTTGTATAGGATCAAGTCTGTGGCAGGAGCTGGGCTATGCTCCACACATGTCAAGGGCACAGACATGTGGAGGCTCTTCCAGATACAGTGTAGCTTCCAAAAATCTCCCTGGGCACAGACATCAGGAGAAGAGAGATAGGGTTGCCAAATAAAATACAGGAGGTCCAGATAAACAGTGGATAATTTTCAGTATAAGTGTGTGGCATGCAATTATTTAAAAATTCAAATTTATTGGACATTCTGTTTTTGTTTGCTAAATCTGACAACTCTGCTGGGAAGTTTTTATGTGTTAAGCCTTAAATATGTGCTTATCACTGCCAATAACCTTCCGTTCATCCGAATTCGATCACATGACTCCACCTGGATGCAAGAGAAGAGAAGCCCCAGCTGGGCAGCTTCTTTCCAGCAAAAAACTCTACATCTGCTGTTTTATGTTGCTCTAAAGCATAACTGGGCTTCCCAGTAGCTCAGCCGGTAAAGAATCCGCTGCAATGCAGGAGACCCCAGTTTAATTCCTGGGTCGAGAAGTTCCCCTGGAGAAGGGATAGGCTACTCACTCGACTATTCTTGGGCTTCCCTGGTGGCTCAAATGGTGAAGAATCCATCTGCAATGCAGTAGATCTGGGTTTGATTCCTGGGTTGGGAAGATCTCCTGAAGGAGGGCATAGCAACTCACTCCAGTATTCTCACCTGGAGAATCCGTATGGACAGATGAGTCTGGCGGGCTACAGTCCATGGGAACGCAAAGAGTTGGACACAACTGAGTGGCTAAGTACGGCACGGCACGGAGCATAAACAGCCCCTTACACCACTGTGCACTATTAATGTCAACCTGGCTGACTCAAAGGGAAAATAAGTAGCATTTTAAGGTACCTTTTTTCCCAATAATCTCAAACACTTGGCTTTTTTTTTTTTTTTTACTTTATTTTACTTTACAATACCGTATTGGTTTTGCCATACATTGACATGAATCCACCATGGGTGTATATGAGATCCCAATCCTGAATCCCCCTCCCACATCCCACCCCATTTCCTCTCTCTGGATCATCCCCGTGTACCAGCCCCTAGCATCCTGTATCCTGTATCGAACATGGGCTGGTGCTTCATTCTTACATGATAGTATACATGTTTCAATGCCATTCTCCCAAATCATCCCACCCTTTCCCTCTCCCACAGAGTCCAAAAGTCCATTCTATACATCTGTGTCTCTTTTGCTGTCTCACATACAGGGTCATCATTGAGACTTGGCATTTTTAAACAGAAGTGTACTGAGGCTGGAACTGAGGAAAGCAGGCATTTTATCCCATTCTAAGGTCAAGGAAATGGAGCTTTATTATATCAGGACAGTTTGCCTACCCAACGGAGAAAAACATCAGGATCTGATTTTTTCTAAAAATTGGTTCTTTTTTATTTGCCAAATTAAATTAAATGTTAAATCACATACTTGCCTCTATTTACATATTAAATTCTCATTCAAAAGACTCCAGAACGTCATTTTGACTCAACGAAATGGATTGTTCTCTGTAGTAAGCCTGGAGTCCTAGTGTTCTTTCCTTTTTTTCCTTCATATTTTTGTATTGAAAGGTTGTTGATGTACAATATTATGTTACAAGGGCACATTGTAGTCATTCACAATTTTTAATGGTTATACTTCATTTATCGTCATTATAAAATATTGGCTATATATATATATATATTGTTCAACACATCCTTGTAGCTTTCCTTATATTATTTGGATTGACAACCAGGCAATATACCAAGAAATAAGATGAATTCTCATTTTGCTAATCAAAAGTCAAAATTCACTGCTGCAGTATAAACTGCCTGGTTTTCTTCTTTGCTCTGAAGGCCATAGCGGGACTAAGCCATTACGATGTGCAAACTACATGAGCTACTATGGGCTAGCCCTTCAAGAAAAAGAAAAGGTATAATGTCTGAAAGCTAATACGGAGTTGGGGATGGATGGGCCAGACTACAAGATGAATGGAAAGCAGTGTGGTCGGTAGAGTGTTCGAATTTTTTTTTTTTTTTTTTTTTCAAAAGGAATTTTTTACCCCAGGCCAGAAGCCTTTGTGTCAGGGAGACTGTCTCATTTCTCTGCTCAAAGGCTGTCAGAGATGACTGAGATTTGAGAGCAGTTTCTGATGTTGACGAGGTCAAGGGAGGCAGCCCTGCCAACCATCAGTCACTGCGTCAGCGGTGAGC
>SJYT01065061.1:5787-17261 GCA_006410635.1 Cephalophus harveyi | reverse complement strand
GGGGGTGGGGGGTGAGGCGCGGGGGAGGTGCAGATGAGAGGGAGAGAGGAAAGGCACAGGTCAAACGGTCACCGTGAAGTTTACCACATTAGTATTCAGCCAGAATCAGAGAAACTTTCTCAGTCCCAGCTGGGAGTGTTCTGAAGGAAGAAGTTGACTAGAGGCAAAAATCGTATTAATATTACTGCACTTAATCAATATATAAAACCCTCCAATGTACTTTTGAGAGGCTGCTCAAGGAAGTTAGGACCTGCAGTGATTCTGATTCCACCTGATTGTGTTTGCAAACAGTGCAGGTCAGGGGCATTCAGACTGTGGGAACGTGGCACTGTGGTCTCTGCCTCGGGAATCAACTGGGGTTTGCATAAAGCTGGTCAGGCCACAGCTCAGTCACCCTTCTTTTCAAAATCAGGCACTAGCTCAATGGAAGCAAGTCTCAGTGGACAGGACCATGCTCTGCTCTGGGAAGGATGGACCAACGGAAGCTATCACATGTCATCTCTGTAGGTCAAACCCTTAAAATGGGCCAGCTCCGGGCCAGCAGGTTGGAAGCTTTAAAGCCAGAAGTGTATCTTGAAGTCCTACAAGGAAATGTGAGCATTTTCCAGATGTCTATGCCTGTTTGGAATCATATGAAAAAAATGCATCTCAAACCCAGTGACTTGTCCAAATATCTTTACATCCTTTCTGAAACTTCAAAGGCTACATAAACTAACAGGTCATAGAGAATCTATAGAGATATAGAGAAAAGATATCTTTCTATTGGCAATCCACAGAAGCACTCCTTGGTTTTGAGGATATTTCTCCAGTTCCATTAATTTAGTTGAGTGGTTCTCTATTGGAAGAAGATATTTCGAGATTCTGGAGATAATTGTGGTTTCCACAACTAGGGGATATTTCCTAGTATTGCTAAATATCCTTGAAGGCTCAGGTCCGTTTCCAAAACCAGGAATCATTTTCCTCAAAATGTCCATTGCAGTGAGGCTGAGAAACCATCACTAATTAAATATTAGGGTACTCTGGCTATCAGATATGGGAAAAGCCTCTCAAAAGATCTCACTCACTATCCTAAAATCATTTTCTAGGGCTCATAAACATTTGGATTATTATTCACCGCTTTTTTCATTATTTTTTCTGTTCCTCATTTTTCTGTCTGTAGTTATAAAAATTAAACTATTTTTATTCAATCTTGAGAGTGTACATTTCCATGAGCCTGTCATAATAAATGGGTTTGTCTCTCTTTACCCTCATAAAAATGCTAACCAAGTCTGAGTTGATCAATGGGATAATTTGATATATGTGAGTTTGTCAAACCCTTTGGAGTTGGGCCAGCAGGACCTCAAAGAGATCTATCTTCTAGGATCCTTGTACTTAGAATGAGAGCCTGTAAAAAGCCAGTTGACCTCTCCCTACCCTCATCCTTGGAAGGAGTAAAGGGGATGGAGTGCAATTCAGAAAGTTTTCCATTTTTTCTTTCTTGCCTTTTAAGATCCCATGTTCTGTGGTGTCTTAGAAATGTAAGAGTTCCTGGTAGCCCACATTAGCCTTTTGAGGCTTTATATTAAAGTCCTCTTGTATGAAAAAACCTCTTGGACATTCTTTCCCGCTTCACTGCTTTCAGTGTTTCATCTGTGTTTCTTCTGATAGATCTTCCAAGTGGAAATTCACTTTCTCTCTGCCCACCCATTGGTCTCATTTCTTTCTTGTTCCCTTCAATCTGCAATGCTTCTGAATTTGGTAGCATCTGCACATTTCGTGACTGTGTTCCTAGTTCTTTCAATTGGATCATAAATAAAAACCTTAAGTAGCACCAATCCTGGCTCATCTGGTCCCCTGTGGCACTTCACCAGGCACCTTGCCCAGCTGTCATTTGTCTTGACTTTGCCTCCAGTTTCTTGACTGAAGTCCTTCATTGCTTAAAAGGCAATGTAGTTTCTGTTAGTGATGTTGTCATCATCTTCAAAATTAACTATATTTCCGAATACTTCAATTGTCTTTTCTTTGATGGCCAAGAGCTGCAATATTCTCTCTCCCAACATCCTAAGTAAGCTTCAAGTGGTCTCCAGGGTGAATCTTCAAATACTATCACTTAAAAAACTTAAGTCAGAGATGGATAAATTGCCAGTGCATCCTGTTTGGTTCTTATTTTGACATCATGGGACGTGACCATTTGGTTCATAGGGGAAAATGAACTGTATTCCTAATTCCATTCACTTTCTTCCACCTGTCAGTCAAACTCCAACTCCAATCCTTCTCTCTTCTTTCTTTGAGGATCACTGAGATACATCTGAAGAATGTACCATGGCCATCCAGTGCTCCATGGGACTACCCAAGAGGACACCGGATGGGATAAACCAAGTTGTGCTTCATAGGGAGCCTCCCCAAGCCACTCTTGCCCTGGAGGCAAACATGTCAATTCTCCCATTTGCTTTTGAAAACTGGTTGCCTCCAAACCAGTTTCAGAGAGGCAGAACATTTTAAGATGACAATTACTGCAATGACGTTTTGAGATCTTTGAGGATGGCTTGAGAGGTGGACCGCTGATGCATTTCCTGCAAAACAGAACGCTGCTGTAGAAACCCATGCCAGTTTTCTAGGTTAAATCATTCATTCAACAGGTCTTAATTTCATACTCAGACTACTTTATATGTTGAGTGAACAAGAGGAAAATTCCTGCTTCCAAGGAGCCTCAAATTAAAGTGGTGCAAAATAAGTGAACAAATAAGAAAATGCTGGTGTGTTGTCAGGTGGTGATAAGTACTACATTGAGAAAAATAGTGCAAGGAAGTGAGAACAATGTGTGAGGGGACAAAGTGACTATTTTAGGCAGGGTGATGAGGGAAGGCTTCTTTGAGGAGCAGCTTTCCACAGGGATCTGAATGGAAAGAAGCAGCCAATCTGGTGAAGATATGGGGGAAATGTCTCCTACCGGTGAAGTTTAGGCAAGAGACAACAGTGAACCTATTATGGCCAAAGAACAGAGATAGCTGGAGCAGAGAAAGAGAACAAGGTCAGAGAGACACGGATGGAGGTTGGGTCACAGAGAGCCTGGTGGAAAGTGCTGTGAAGGGGTGTGTATGTTTCCCATGGCTGCCACCATAAATTACCACAAGCTGTGTGGCTTCAAACAACAGGACATTTTTCTCTCACAGTTCTGGAGGCCTGAAAACCGAGACCAGGTTTTCACCAGGCTCTGCAGGCTCTGGAGGGGAGTCTATTCTCTTCCTCCCTCCTGGCTTCTGGTGGCAGCTATAATCCTTGGCCTTCCTTGGCTTGTAGACACATCACACCCATCTCTGCCCCTGTCTCCCAATCACCTCCTGCTCTGTGTCTGAAGGTCTCAAATTTTCCTCTGCCTTTCTCTTTAAAAGGACACCTGTCATTGGATTTGGGGTTCACCCTGAATCCAAGATGATCTCATCTTGAGATTCTTCTTTTAATTACATCCACAAAGATCTTTTTTTCCAAGTAAAGTCATATTCACAGGTTGTGGGAGTCAGAACAGATATTGTCTATTGAATGGGGGTGAGAGGCACTATTCAACCCACTGCAGGGACCCAGTGGAGGATTCCAACGGGTATTCGACCTGACCAGGTATGTTTTAAGGACCACTCTGACTCCTGTGTAGAGTATTCTGGCAGGGACAAGGGTGAAAGCATGGAGATGACACACTTTCCCATCGATTCCACTGCTTTCCATTTAATAACTGTGGACATGAGTGATGGGTATGTCAGGATAATGACACTTCAGTTTTTATACATGTCGAAAATTTCCAACATTAAAATTAGAAAAGCAACTTAAGAAGTCCAAAGTATATATAAACTATAAAACAAATGCTATTTATACTCACTAGAGAAATCTGGAAAACACAAAAATGTGTTAAAATAATTTTACAGAATTGTTTATAATGTTGCCCGGTAGTTCTCTGTTATACCAAGTACCAAGTGCTAGAGGGGCTGGCTGCCTGGGGACTGTTTTTCTAAGTTCTTTCTTTTAATTTATTAATACATTTGAGGCTTCCCAGGTAGCACTTGTGGTAAAGAACCTGCTTGCCAATGCAGGAGACATAGGTTCAATCCCTGAGTCAGGAAGATCCCCTAGAGAAGGAGATGGCAATTCACTCCAGTATCCTTGCCTGAAAAATTCCATGGACAGAGGAGCCTGGTGGGCTATACAGTTCATGGGGTTGCAAAGAGTCAGACATGACTGAGCGATTGAGCACACACACAGAACACAGTTGATTTATAATGGTGTGTTAATTTATGCAGTAGACCAGAGTGACTCAGTTATACATTTATGCATATTATTTTTTCATATTCTTTTCCATATGGTTTATCATAGGATACTGAATATAGTTCCCTGTGCTATACAGTAAGATCTTATTGTTTATCCATTCTATATATAATAGCTTATATCTGCTAACCCCAACCTCCCACTCCATCCCTCCTCTGAATCTTCCCCTCCAGGGCTGTGTTTTAATCTGAGTGTACTAAATTGAAATGAAGAACTTCTGTGAAGTTTGAAGAATCTGATCTTTGAAAACATTTTTCCTTAGGTCTCTGCATGTTCTCATATCTCCAGGTCAAAACAGAAGCACAACTTAAGAAACACATTTTCTTTTTTTGTAAAACTGTATTTCAGTAAGTACCTGCAAACCACCAAATCTGGGTTCAGGTGTACAAACCAAGGGTTTCAATGTAAGATGAGTTTCCACAAAAACACCTGGTTTGCAGTTTTGGGGCTTTCATTGTAGGGTCCTTGCTTCACTAGGACCTTCCTCCCTCCCCTCTTCTACCAGGTACACTAATACCATCAGTAATTGTCTCTTCTAGGAGCTTGGCACTTACCCTCTTCTAGAGAACATTCTCAGAGAAGGCAATGGCCCTGTACTCCAGTATTCTTGCCTGGGAAATCCCATGGATGGAGGAGCCTCGTAGGCTGCAGTCCATGGGGTCGTGAAGAGTTGGACACAACTGAGCAACTTCACTTTCACTTTTCACTTTCATGCACTGGGGAAGGACATGGCAAGCCACTCCAGTGTTCTTGTCTGGAGAATCCCAGGGACGGCGGAGCCTGATGGGCTGCCATCTATGGAGTTGCACAGAGTCAGACACAACTGAAGTGACTTAGCAGCAGCAGCAGAGAACATGCCAAATTAAAAAAAAAAAAAATTGAGAGGGGGTACACAAAACTTCACAACACGCACAGTCATTTAGGATTGCTACCCCAAATAAGCTGGAAAAGTCAGCTGCAGTGATGGGCGCAAGCCTGGCGGAGCTTTCCCCAGGAAAATGGAAGTGTGTCTTTCCACATTTAAATGCCATCATAATGAGCTCACAGATGGACCCCGGATTCCTTCCTGCATCTTTCTGGTCATGCCTCTGCTTCAAACAGCCACGGCGCTTGCTCCTTAGACCCAAGACAATTTCCCCATTCTAAATAAGATTTTGCTCTTCAGTAAGATAATTTTTTCTTACTATGGCTTTAGATTTTTTTTTTTTTAACATCCATAATCAGTTTTCAGGGAAAGCTGGGTTTTGTTTTTCCCCTGCATTCGGAAGAGATTTATATTAGGTATTAAAGACAAACGTGGACATTTTTATTTTTTGTTTCCGTAAGCAAGCAAGCAAGAGAAATCCAACAACAACTTGGAGTAGATTTACAGTTAGTTCTTCCATCCTTTCTCTTGCCCTGGAGCCTGATGGGGCTTGAGTGTCCTTGGAGGAATGGCAGAGGGAAATGCTAGGGGCCAATTGCTGATTTTATCATTCAAACACAAAATTTGTTACACCACTTTATCGGTCACAGGGAAAGCAATTATATTGTGGTTCAATTTTCCACTCAATGGCTGTACTGGGGATCAAAGTCAGTTTTTATGATGGGAAAAAAATGTTTTGCTATTTTATTTGTTACTTAAAATAAAGAAGTACCGTTATTATAATGCTTTCTGAGGTTTTTCCTACCCCCAACCTCTACTCCTACATGAGATACAGTGGATTATTTTGGCTTTCTCCTTCTCTTTGATTAAATAATCAGTTCTCTTCCCATCCTCTAAAGAGTATTTCACTGTAGAAATGAAATTGGCACGGTTTAAGGCAACATAGCATTAGGACTCTAATCATAACCACGAAGGGCAAAACCTGCCCTATGCCATTTATTCTATTCTAGACGAGTACTTTCTCAAAAGAATCAAGCATTGTAACGGTTTCTGTGTGCATGCATATATTGTTATGTGTTGCTCTATGCTCGTGTTTACTGCTGCTTGTCTTTCATGTGAAATAATAAGCATGTCTTTCAGTTGTATTTAAAACTCTTTTTTCGCTATAGAAAAAAACAGTTAAGTGAATTAAGTGGGATTAGGTGTGGAGGAAGATTCATATGGAATTCTTAGTAGAAATCATACATTTTAATTCAACAATAAAGTAGGATATTTTCTTTTTATAATCTTTTTCTCTGATTGTCTTTCTTCTTATTGACGAAATCCAGTGAGTAAAATTTAAACTATCAAAACCAAAAGAGGTTATAATTTTTCTAGGGATCTAACCTCAGGGCTAGTTGATTAGTAACCTTTCTGTTTAAAAGTTCCGGTTTTAAAGCCAGAAATCCAATGATGGGAACCCCAAACAACTGTGCTATGGGGTTGAAGCTCGTAATAGGAATGGATAGCTAAGAGAAAACTAATATTTTTATTGAACACTTATTCACATTTATTGAGAAACAGAGACAAGTGACAGATATTTCCGTCTTTCAGACTATATCAAGTTCACCCTCACATTGCTCGTTGGTTTCAGCTTTTACAATTTGTTGCCATCATCTTTATTTTTTCCTGGTCTCCTGCTAACTGCCTCCAGGCTCAAGAGTCTTACACATATCCCCTGAATCCAGGAGCAGAGAATTCTGGAATCTGCTGTAGGTGAATAGTTACGGCAGTAACTGAGTGATGGTCTAGCTACCAAGGGACACTCTTGTCCTCGCTGTGCTCCTTTGGGCCATGGCAGGGAGACGCGTGTGAGGCCCCATGAAAGTCTGCCTGGGAAGCAGCGAGCCAGCCCGAGGGCAACATCACCGCGGGCTGGCTGGGTTCTGCCTCCCTTGCTTCCTTTCTGCTCATCCTTGGAGCTGTTTGTCTGGGTTTTTGATAAGGATTAGGATGAGCGCTAACTTTGAAAGTAGGAGAGTTTCTCTCAGCAGTAGGTTTGCCCACTTTTGTGAATTTAAAGGGCTTTTATATAATGTTGAGCTATATGACTTGGAGCAATAATCTGAGGGTCAGAAAAAAGGCAAATGTGCACCAGAGAAAGATTTCTGACAACTACAGCTTCTGTTTATTGAAGGTCTAGTATGTGCTAGGTTTTGTATATACATGACGTATCACATCCTTGGAGCAACTCTGCAAAGCACAAATTATGACTCTCATTTTTTGGGATGAGAAAATTTAGAACCTAAAATCTACTTAAACTATTCTTTTGACTATTCCCTAAATTACCCTTAGAACAAGTGCTTATATATGGTAAAGAGTATGCGGATAACAACATTAACATTCCAAATACAACAAGGCTCCTTATTTAATCTTCTACATCATTTTCCAAAATTTTAAGGTTTTTTTTACCTTTATATACACCAAACTTTCTTAAGCACAAAGACCTCTAATTAAATAATTTGACCTAAAGTTTAACTTGTTTTGGCAAGGCAGAGTAATGCAACTTTAGCTTGTCTATAGAAGTATTACTGCTTAGATAGTGTTCTGAAGTGAAAATACCATATATTACATCTTAATAAATGTATTAAAAGCTGGCAATTAGTTTACTATTATTTCAATTTGTACTGGGATGAAATTACAGTTTTATTCTATTAAACAAAATACATCTTTTTCAATGTAGTGACTGGCAAAGTGACTAAGTACTGTTCATTAAAATACTACTTTGATTTAGATGTTTAGATGTCAAAATAACTAGACCAACTGTTTTTCCTTCCTGTTATTTTAATGAGCTTAATGCTGGGTCCTATTCATCTTGTGATAATCCAGTCAATCAATTAATAATTTACCTATAAATGGTCAGCTCAAGCCAGAGGCAAAACAACCTGATTTTGGATAGGACACTGAAAAAAGTAACTGGAATGGGAATAAGCATCTTAAATACCTAGCTTTTAAAAACAAGATTATCTAAATGAAATATGGTGAATATAATCCTAACTATTGCTCTATGTTCCCAATGGGTTGTCTCTACATATAGATTAGTTGGTTGCCATGACACCAAGTTCCTAATTTAGTGCAATTATCTAGTTGCTGTCTCTTATACACATCTTAATGATTATTATTTCTTAAGAATTTTTCACTTTACCTACAGGATAATGGATTTTTAAAAATTCCAAATTGTTCTTACTCATTTATTTTGGCACTTATTATATTTGCATTTTTATTATCAGCTTACCTGTTTTTATTTCTTACTATGGAATGCCCTTTTAAAAGGCAGGATTCATGATTTTCTTATTCTTTCTTGCTATACTGCTTAACACATAAGGAACTAAAATATTTGTATAACAGTGAAACAATTAACTAAATATTATTTGAAACAAATTTTCAGAAACACATACATATATGTACACATAGCTGTTTCTTTTTCTTAACTCCTGTGCCTCTCAGATGCATTAAGATCTGTTTACAAGTTAGTTCTCACCTTTTCTAAAACGTCTCTTTATTTCTTGTACAAAACACATAGCATAATTTTTCATAAAGAAAGTATTATGGAGCTAAATTCTTTTCCTCTGAAAGAAATGTTCATAGAATCACAGAAAGAATGCACTGAGCCAAACACTTTCTTCTACAGTGAAAATCCTCTTTTTCTGTCTTTTTCCTTTGACACCACAAAGAAGTAAAAGAAAGCAAATAAATATTTTACCTCCACCCAACGCTAAGTCCTACAATCCCAAACTTTTATTTACAAACACTGGATTTCAAATAGCATCATCGGTCAATAAGGCTGCCATTTCAAGCTTAAAAGCAAAGCTGATGAGAGACATAATGATTGCTTAAAATATCCTAAGGGTATAAAAACTAAAGTGGAAAGAGAATTATTTAGGCATAGCTAAAGCATAACTAAAGAGAGATATAACTGGATGGAGAAACTCTGTTAAAAAAAGAAGAATCTCAGAGAAAAAAAATCAGTATATAAAAAATCCCTCAGACTTTCTTAACAGTCTATTGGGCTGTGGAAGTGGTTCTAATGTAGCAGGAAAAAGCCAGGAGTGCTTAAAATTAGACCAAAAACTACCAAGGACAAAACAAGGATGAGGACAACCTTACACAGATAGGAGGTGTATAAAAGCAATGAAATAAACTCTCCTATGTGTAAGCATCTTATTTGAAGAAATTAAATCCTGGTTTTTCTTCTAAGTTGATTTTCCAAGAAACTATGCTAAGTAGAGCACCGATGAATAATTTCTAACAGCTCTTAGAGTAAAATCCTAAATTTCATCCACAAAGTTAATAATTATTTATGTACAAACACCTTCTAAAATTGATATTCTATCTTAAAATCTTATATTCTCTGTTCTAAATAACTAAGTAAAAGTCAAGTTCTTTGGACTTTTCTTCCCCAAACCTATTTCCCTCCATATATAATCCTACTTAATGTAACAGAAAGATGAAGATCAATGTTTTTCCTCCCCAGCTATAAAAGTGCCAAGATTCTTCAGTCTGATAAATTTAAATGAGTTGAAGGCATCTCCCACATGGGAATGTGTAGCTCTGGCTCATGGTCGGAGATAAATTTTTCAGTAAACCTGCACATAGGGTAAGGAACAGAAACCTCCCTAATTTTTTTCCCTCCCTTTATCGTTTATTTCAATTGAAGGATAAATAAGCAATAATTTTCTTTTTCATTTGAATATCCAAAAGACAGTATTTCAGATAAAACCAAGAAGATTCTAGACAATCTAGAAATTTCTGAATGTAAGCAAAGAGATGTTATTCTGCCTTATGCCAAGAAGGTTGTTTCCTTGATTGTAATGGCATCCAGTTTATTTACAGCATGTATCATAAACAGATAAACAGCAAATACTACCTTTATAATCTTAACTCATATATATATGAATCCCATATGTATGTGATGGAAGTGCCTAGCAAGGGTGATCCATGAAATTGCTTGGTTAATACTGGGGCCATCTTCCTCCAAGGGCTCATTCCTTCTCTTGACTTGAATGATGAGAGGTTAGGGCTGTTTGCCACTCTTTGATCCTCTGCAATTAAGGTTTTTACTGCCCTTAACTTTTAACTTCTTTCTAGTTTCATTATGTATTTACTCTTGGTCCATTCCTTGCTAAACAACAATGGATTCCAAATGCAGTAAATAATTCAAAATAAAGGATGATGCTGTGTCCTGGGGCAAAATCAGCTTATTTGTTGGACTGGTCTGACAAATCCATATTCAGTAGAGTATTTAAAAAAATCAACTAATATTCAGTTGAAACCATGATATGAACAGTGTATGTATCAAACCTCAAGATTGTTAGGGTGGCATTTTAACACCTTCTCAAAAGCATCCTAGGTTTGAAATTAAGTCTAAATTGAACATTTTGAGAACAAATCTGGCCAATTCAATTTATTCTTTATGTGACCTTGGGCAAGTTATTTAACTTTCCTAATCCTCAGTTTCTTCATCCACAGGGTACATGTGTATGGCAAGAGTATGCATTCAAATAGAAAACGAAACCTAATAATATGTATCTTTTAAGAACTTAGTGAGCCCTGGATGAACTATGTGGCTGGACACAATATTTTCTCAAGGAATGATATTGTGCTGTATTTATATTAAGTAAATTTTCAATTTATGATACTAAACACATACTTGTGAAATATTTATTATCTGCTGAATCTTGGATCTCAAAGCGTGATCCAAGGACATTTGTGTGTCTCAAAGACCCTTTTAGAGTACTGTCAGAGTCAAATTTATTTTTGTAATAACACTTAAACTGCTTTTTCAAAAACTTTCATTCTCTCACAAGTGTACAGTAGAATTCTCCAGATTTCATGCAGATGACACCACCCTTATGGCAGAAAAGTGAAGAGGAGCTAAAAAGCCTCTTGATGAAAGTGAAAGAGGAGAGCGAAAAAGTTGGCTTAAAGCTCAACATTCAGAAAACGAAGATCATGGCATCTGGCCCCATCACTTCATGGGAAATAGATGGGGAAACAGTGGAAACAGTGTCAGACTTTATTTTGGGGGGCTCCAAAATCACTGCACATGGTGAGTGCAGCCATGAAATTAGAAGACGCTTACTCCTTGGAAGAAAAAAGTTATGACCAACCTAGATAGTATTTTCAAAAGCAGAGACATTACTTTGCCGAATAAGGTCCGTCTAGTCAAGGCTATGGTTTTTCCTGTGGTCATGTATGGATGTGAGAGTTGGACTGTGAAGAAGGCTGAGTGCTGAAGAATTGATGCTTTTGAACTGTGGTGTTGGAGAAGACTCTT
>SJYT01065059.1:162632-199711 GCA_006410635.1 Cephalophus harveyi | reverse complement strand
GACCTGGGGAGTTCCTCTTTCAGTATCCTATCATTTTGCCTTTTCATACTGTTCATGGGGTTCTCAAGGCAAGAATACTGAAGTGGTTTGCCATTCCCTTCTCCAGTGGACCACATTCTGTCAGACCTCTCCACCATGACCCACCCATCTTGGGTTGTCCCGTGGGCATGGCTTAGTTACATTGAGTTAGACAAGGCTGTGGTCCTAGTGTGATTAGACTGACTAGTTTCCTGTGATTATGGTTTCAGTGTGTCTGCCCTCTGATGCCCTCTTGCAACACCTACTGTCTTACTTGGGTTTCTCTTACCTTGGACGTGGGGTATCTCTTCATGGCTGCTCCAGCAAAGTGCAGCCACTGCTCCTTAACTTGGATGAGGCGTATCCCCTCACCGCCACCCCTCCTGACCTTGAACGTGGAATAGCTCCTCTAGGCCCTTGGATGTGGGGTTGCTCCTCCCAGTCACCGCCCCTGGCCTTGGGTGTGGGGAGGCCTTACAAATAGCTTTGACACAGATGTATAGAACAGTCTTTTGGACTCTGTGGGAGAGGGAGAGGGTGGGATGATTTGGGAGAATGGCATTGAAACGTATAATATCATATAAGAAATGAATAGCCAGTCTAGGTTCGATGCAAGGTGCAGAATGCTTGGGGCTGGTGCACTGGGATGACCCAGAGGGATGGTGTGTGTGGGGGGGGAGGTGGGAGGGGGATTCAGGTTTGGGAACAAGTGTACACACGTGGCGGATTCATGTTGATGTGTGGCAAAACCAATACAATATTGTAAAGTAAAAAATAATGATAATAATAAACAAACAAATAGCTGTGAAGAGAAGTGAAAACAAAGGAGAAAAGGAAAGATACAAGCATATGAATGCAGAGTTCCAAAGAATAGCAATAAGAGATAAGAAAGCCTTCCTCAGTGATCAATGCAAAGAAATAGAGGGAAACAACAGAACAGGAAAGACTAGAGACCTCTTCAAGAAAATTAGAGATACCAAGAGAACATTTCACACAAAGATGGGCTCGATAAAGGACAGAAATGGTATGGACCTAACAGAGGCAGAAGATATTAAGATGAGGTGGCAAGAATACACAGAAGAACTGTACAAAAAAGAGCTTCATGACCAAGATAATCACAATGGTGTGATCACTCACCTAGAGCCGGATATCCTGGAATGTGAAGTCAAGTGGGCCTTAGAAAGCATCACTATGAACAAAGCTAGTGGAGGTGATGGAATTCCAGTTGAGCTATTTCAAATCCTGAAAGATGATGCTGTGAAAGTGCTGCACTCAATATGCCAGCAAATTTGGAAAACTCAGCAGTGGCCACAGGACTAATATATTCTTAATTCTGAAATCAGGCAACAACAGTTAACTAAATATAATTCTTAAATAAAACTTAGCAAATTAAATCACGCAATGTAAAAAAAAGACAGTAAAATATGACCAGATTGCATATACAAGTAAGTCTCCTACATACTAACCTTCAAGTTTTGAAGTTTCAAAGATGCAAATGTGCATCTGGCTCCAGCAAGAACCAGAACCTGTGCCATGAACATCAGACCTGAGTGACATTACAGCTTGCTCTTGCCTCCTACCCCCGATGATGCTTCAGCTCTATCATCTCCCACATATTCTCTCTCCCCTGTCAGTAACTCTTCTTGCCTGTTCACTAGTTGCTGTCCCTGTACGCCAGCTTTCTACTGTAATGTAAGATTATATTATACTGTGTAAGTGAAAGATTATACTGTAAGATTAAAATTTTTCTTTTTTTTGTTTTTTTATGTATTATTTGTATGAAAAGTATCATAAGCCTATTACAGTACAGTACTATATAGTCAAATGTGTTAGTTGACTGTTGAACTAAATTTTTGGACTTATGAACAAATTGAATTTACAAATGTGGTCTCAGAATGGAACTCATTCATATGTAGTGGGCTTACTGTTAATATTTGAAAATCTATTGATGTTATTCTAATTTAATTTGAAGATTAAATTAATAAAGATTATAAAGTGAAGTAGAAGTCATTTAATAATATGCAGTATTCATTAACAATAAAAGGTCTTAAACTACAAATACTAGTCAACTTTTAAAATAAAAAGCTTACATCAAATATTATTCTTAACCGTTATTAAGACCATTGCTTTTAAATTCATGAAAGAGATGAGATGGCAACTATCATTGCTTTTTTTTAAATTAGAGGATAATTGCTTTACAATATTGTGTTGGTTTCTGCGGTACAACAACATGAAAGTGAAAGTGAAAGTTGCTTAGTCATGTCCGCCTCTTTGCAACCCCATGGACTATACAGTTTATAGAATTCTCCAGGCCAGAATACTGGAATGGGTAGCCTTTCCCTTCTCCAGGGGATCTTCCCAACCCTAGGATCAAACCCAGGTCTCCTACTTTGCAGGTGGATTCTTTACCAGCTGAGCCACAAGGGAAACCCAAGAATGCTGGAGTGGGTAGCCAGCCTATCCCTTCTCCAGCAGGTCTTCCTGACCCAAGAATCCAACCAGGGTCTCCTGCATTGCAGGCAGATTCTTTACCAACTGAGCTATCAATCAGCTATAAATATACATATATCCTTTCCCTTTTTACTCCCCCCATCCCACCTCTCTAGGCTATCAGGAGCACCAAGCTGAGCTCCCTGTGTTGTGCAGCAGTATCTCACTAGCTGTCTGTTTCACACATGGTAGTGTACATATGTCAGTGCTACTCTCTTAGTTCGTCCCACCCTCTCCTTCACCTGCTGTGTCCAGAAGTCCATTCCCTATATCTGCATCTCTATTCCTGCCCTGCAAATAGGTTCATGAGTACAATTTATCTAGATACCATATATATGTGTTAAAATATGATATTTATTTTTCTCTTTCTGGCTTACCTTACTCTGTATAGCAGCCTTTAGGTTCATCCACCTCACTACAGCTGACTCATTCATTACTTTAGATGGCTGATATGTACCAAAACTTCTTTATCCTTTCATCTATCAATGGATATCTCAGTTGCTTCCATGTCCTGACTATTACAAATAAAGCTGCTATGAACATGGGGGCACATGTGTCTTTTTCAATTATGGTCTTCTCAGGGTATATGACCAGTGGTAGAATTGTACGTCTGATATCTCTTGTACTGGCAAGAAGGTTCCTTACCACTAGTACAAAAAACTGGGAAGCCCACATGGCAGTTTTATTACCAGTTTTTAAAATCTCTATACTGTTCTCCATAGTGGCTATATAAAGATCACTGCTTTTATTTGGGGCTTCCCTGGTGGCTCAGAGGTTAAAGCATCTGTATTTGATCTTGTACTAGAGGCTCTAACCAGGAGAGGAATATAAGAAAAAATACCATAAAAAAGTCTAATCAACTTATGTTCAAATAGAAAACCCAAAAGAATTTATAAGTACATTATTACTTTTAATACATTCAAAAAGTTTGTTTATACAAGTATTAATTGTATTAACATATACTATACTGGCAAAAACTGATAAAAGAAAAAAAATATTGGATTCTGAAAGAAAAAACAAAATTCTCATGCACTAAAGCAACAAAGATGTTAATGAACTTAGAAATGATGAGAGAATATTATAAAACTTTAGAAACTCATTAAAGTTAAAGAAATGGATACATATACCATGTTCATGGATATGAACACTGCTTAAGTTAATCTACAACTTTAACAAACTTTAATACAACTTTCACCCATAGCCAACTCAATTTTCACTGTATTTAAACAAATGACTTTGTAATAAATGTAGAAAAGAAAATGGTCCAAGAAAGCCCAGATATTTGAAGAAGAACAAGTAGAAAGCACTTCCCCAATTAAACATAAAGGCATACTTGCATATTAAAAAGGGAGTGTATGATATTATTACAGAACAGTCAACATACAAGTAGAATAGAATACAACACTGAAATGAGAGCTATGTCTGGATAAGAAGTTGATATCTGAATGCCATTCTGGACCAATGGGTAAATGATGGATTATTTAATAAATGATCCTAAGACAACTAATTATATCTATGGAAATCATACAGTCAAATCCCAAACACAAAATATACATAAAGTAGATAAATGACTTAAATATAAAAGCAAATCTTTTAGAAAAATAAGAAACAGTAATATCAAATAAAGGACAGAAATGGTAGGGACCTAACTGAAGCAGAAGATATTAAGAAGAGGTGGCAAGAATACACAGAAAAACTGTACAAAAAAGATCTTCACGACCCAGATAATCATGATGATGTGATCACTTGCAAAGAGCCAGACATTCTGAAATGTGAAGTCAACTGGGCCTTAGAAAGCATCACTACAAACAAAGCTAGTGGAGGTGATGGAATTCCAGTTGAGCTATTTCAAATCCTGAAAGATGATGCTGTGAAAGTGCTGCATTCAATATGCCAGCAAATTTGGAAAACTCAGCAGTGGCCACAGGACTAGAAAAGGTCAGTTTTCATTCCAATTCCAAAGAAAGGCAATGCCAAAGAATGCTCAAACTACCTCACAATTGCACTCATCTCACATGCTAGTAAAGTAATGCTTACAATTCTCCAAGCCAGGCTTCAGCAATACATGAACTGTGAACTTCCAGATGTTCAAGCTGGTTTTAGAAAAGGCAGAGGAACCAGAGATCAAATTGCCAACATCTTCTGGATCATGGAAAAAGTTACCACACAATTGCACTCATCTCACACGCTGGTAAAGTAATGCTCAAAATTCTCCAAGCCAGGCTTCAGCAATACATGACCTGTGAACTTCCAGATGTTCAAGCTGGTTTTAGAAAAGGCAGAAGAACCAGAAATCAAATCGCCAACATCTGCTGGATTATGGAAAAAAGCAAGAGAGTTCTAGAAAAACATCTATTTCTGCTTTATTGACTATGCCAAAGCCTTTGACTGTGTGGATCACAATAAACTGTGGAAAATTCTGAGAGATGGAAATACCAGACCACCTGACCACCACCTATATGCAGGTCAGGAAGCAACAGTTAGAATTGGACATGGAACAACAGACTGGTTCCAAATAGGAAAAGGAGTCCGTCAAGGCTGTATATTGTCACCCTGCTTATTTAACTTATATGCAGAGTAACATCATGAGAAACGCTGGACTGGAAGAAGCACAAGCTGGAATCAAGACTGCTGGGAGAAATATCAATAACCTCATATATGCAGATGACATCACCCTTATGGCAGAAAGTGAAGAGGAACTAAAAAGCCTCTTGATGAAAGTTAAAGTGAAGAGAGTGAAATAGTTGGCTTAAAGCTCAACATTCAGAAAACGAAAATCATGGCATCTGGTCCCATCATTTCATGGGAAATAGATGGGGAAACAGTGGAAACAGTGTCAGACTTTATTTTTTGGGGCTCCAAAATCATTGCAGATGCTGACTGCAGCCATGAAATTAGAAGAGGTTTACTCCTTGGAAGAAAGGTTATGACCAACCTAGTTAGCATATTGAAAAGCAGAGACATTACTTTGCCAACAAAGGTCCGTCTAGTCAAGGCTATGGTTTTTCCAGTGGTCATGTATGGATGTGAGAGTTGGACTGTGAAGAAGGCTGAGCACTGAAGAATTGATGCTTTTGAACTGTGGTGTTGGAGAAAACTCTTGAGAGACCCTTGGACTGCAAGGAGATCCAACCAGTCCATTCTGAAGGAGATCAGTCCTGGGATTTCTTTGGAAGGAATGATGCTAAAGCTGAAACTCCAGTACTTTGGCCACTTCATGCAGAGTTGACTCATTGGAAAAGACTCTGATGCTGGGAGGGATTGGGGGCAGGAGGAGAAGGGGACGACAGAGGATGAGATGGCTGGATGGCATCAGTGACTCAATGGACGTGAGTCTGAGTGAACTCTGGGATTTGGTGATGGACAGGGAGGCCTGGCGTGCTGCGATTCATGGGGTCGCAAAGAGTCAGACACGACTGAGCAACTGAACTGAACTGAACTGAAAGTCCCTGTCCTCTAGCAGTTGACAATCCAGCTACAGCAATAAGACATATCCCTAGGGGAAGCTTAGTCAATAAAAGGCAGGATATACTAAGCATTTATTAAGCAGTAAAACAAACTAATTCATCAATAATGGTAGCATTCAAGATACTGAGGCTGGCTAGGTAAGATGTTTTTGTACAACTAGGCCTCCTGACATTCATTTCACAGATTTTTTTTTAATTTAGCAAATATTGGCATAGACCCATTATGCAGTAAGCATTGTTCAAAGCACTTTACAAGTGTTAACCAATTCAGTCCTCATAATAACAGCTTTATATCTACATGCCTATTACTATCCCCACCATGCAGATGAGAGGGTAAGAGACTTGCCTAAGATTTCACAGCTGAGAGGAATTGAGCTTCAAACCTGTCTGCAATCCAGCTTCAGAACCTGTGCTCTTCATCATATATGTGGCTAACAGAATCAGACACAGTGCTAGAGGCTGGAGGCTCAATGGTAAGTAAAAGCCCCAGCATTCTTGGGGCTTATATTCCACTGCAGGGAGATAGCAATTAACAAGCAAATGAATAAGTGTAGAATGCCATGGGATTATAAGGGCTACGAAGAGAAATAAAGCAGGATAAGGGTGCTAAAGAGAGATGGACTGGTGAGCTTTTTTCAAAAGACTGGTGAAGAACTGAGATCTAAATGAGGTCAAGAAGAAAGATATAAACAGTGAAGCCCAGCAAAGCAGGTAGGAAGTAGAAAGGCTCTGAGTTCAGCAGCATGCTTGGCAGGTTCAGAGAAGAGCAGTGTGGTTAGAGTAGACATAAGCAGATGCGTGGTCAGAAGACACTGAAGAGATTGCCAATGGTTATCACATGTAGAAAGAGTTGGGCTTTTAAGTGTGATAGGAAGCCATTGGCAGATTTTTGGGAAGGAAGTGATATGATGTGATATCCAGACATATTGTTGAGTGGAGAATACACATTGGGGAACCCAGGAATGGACACAGGGCAGCCAGTTAGGGTGCTGGTTCAGTAACCAAGGCCAGAAATGATGGTGGTTTGTACAGTGGTATCAGCAAAGGCAGTAAGCATGGTCAGATTTGAGATATATCTTGAAGATACAGTCTGCAGGACTTGATGCCATATTATTCATTTATTTGTTCATTTATTATCCATCTCTGGTGGTAGGAAATGTCCTCCAAACAGGCAAGAACTTTGAGTCTTTGTTTTGTCTGACTTTTCATCACTTTATCCCCAGTTCCTAAAATAGTGCCTGCCATACAATTGGCACTCAATATATATTTGTTATGTATTTGTTTAATGAATAATGCATTGAATATGAGGTGTTAAGAAAAAGAGAGATGTCAAAATGACTCCATCATGGGGCTGGTTTTGTGCATTTCCTGATTCATTATGAAATCAGCCTTAATCCTACACTATTTTCAAGACAAGTAGATGAATATATATCCATCCAAGAATCACAGGACATGACCTTGGGAGGTCATCTAATGCATCCTGGTACTCTCAGATGAGAGTAAATAGTTATATTTCTTTTAATACATGAGGCAAACTGAACCCCAGAGAGCCAAAGTAACTTAAAAGTTAAACATAATGATGACAATAGACACATTTATTTTGCAGTTACTACTTTACAGATCCATTGCAAGGTGCTTTATAACTCTCATACTTCTCATGTTATCCCTATGTTACAGATGAGGAAAATATGACACTATGAAGATGAAGCAGTGAGCCTAAAGCCACACAATCAGGAAAGAATGGAGCCAGGACTCAAACCCGGATCTAGTTTTATGTTAAAGCCACGACCCTATACAATTTTCCAGGGTCACATAAGTCATTGTGTTGTAACAACCAGTACGGGTCTCCCGTCCTCTTGAGTTAGGTAGATAAGAGCAGCCTGAATAGCTGGCTTCTGTGGGCTCCTGCACTGATTTTATTGTCCTTATGTTCTTTGAACTTGGTTCCTATTAAACTGAGGAAGTAGAGTGAGAGTCAGTCTATTGCATTTCTCTGTCCCTGGTTTTAATCTTCACAAATAGATTACCTTTAATGAAACATACAAGCAGGGTAGCTTGAACATGTGATACTGTGTATATTATTAGAACAAATTACAGAGATTTTGGAATTGATTCTGTTGTCTGTTCAAAAGATTAAAAAGCTACTTTATCTTCTTTTTATGTTCAAATCAACTATAAATGGCTTAGAAGTTGGATAACCTTTTCCTATGATACATAGGTTGCTGGTTATCATTGGTTACCTTTTCAAGGTTCCCGTGCATTTTAATGACATCTTGATTAAGACTGTTATTCAATCTCCAGTGCTTACTTATGAGAGTTTTATATGTAGCCAATAGCTAACACTGAATCACTGATTCAGATGTTAAAGCTTCAGTTGAAGAGAAGTAAAAATTCAAAGCATTTCATGTTACACAAAGTTTTCAAAGGATAACAATTTCTATTTTCCTCAACTTTTATGAGAATGTCATTTTTATTCACACAAGTATTAGATGGATTTTAGAAATGATTTAACACTTTTTGATACTAGAACATGTGAAATAGTCACAAAACCAAATGTTTCATATGAAAAAAATATGTATATATAATACAGAAGGGTAAGCAAATAATTATAACATAGAATTAATTATGAACCTATTGTTAATACCAAGCACTGACCAGAGAGTTATAAGACAGAGCAAGAATAAGCTGCAGGTATAAAACCAAAACAAAGATTTTCTCATTTCCTAATATGGAGAACTTGAAAGGGCCAGTATCACATGATTTATATCAACTCATGATGGCTATTTGGTGGCATGCTGTTTCATTTGAGAAAGAGAATTAGGCCAACAGAACTTAAAACTTCTACACTAATAGCTAATATTTTGGGGTGCTTAACTCAATCCTCTCAACAACTCGGTGAAACAGATAATATCCTAAGTATCATTTTGCAGATAGGGACAACATGCAATGTGAGATTGGATCAATATGCAACACACAGTGACATGAAAAGTAAGTAGCTGACCAAGGATTGGAATACAGGTACTCCAGACTTTTAACCTCTGTGCTTTGGTATCTCTCAACAACATAATAATTTAAGTAATATCATTTTTAAGCTCTTAATATATGCTAGGCCCTACTTTGAGACTATCTTATCTTTTATTTCATTAATCTTTCTGACATCCCAATGAACTTGGGTTTTCTACTGCCATTTTAAAGACTTTTTAAAGGCTTAGGTTTACCTTGTTACTTATCATTGCTTTTTTTCCTTTCCCCATTGGGTTGTTGGTGACAGGAGAAACAGGATGGATGCTTGAAAATATGGAATCTCAAAACCAAAGAAGTTTGACCAATAACTAAAGCCTAAGCCCTAAAATGAGCCTCAACCCCATACGTCCAACTGGCTTGAACCTCCACAAACAAGATCGCTACTTCTAGACCTTCCTCTCTGAACTCTCTGAATGGAAGTTTAGTTCTGTTTCAGGTTTTAGAAAGGAAAACCTTTCCTCATCTTAAAGAAGTTGAAGTAAAACAAGATGAAGCTTTTAGTTAAAAGGAATTCATGAGAAAAATTAAAAAGCTATGAGAGTTAAAGACTGCTCCCAAAGCTATCAGTTTTCTAAACCATATAAAGCTAAAGGGGGGAAAGGTGGAGGTATTGATTTATTGACAATCCAAACAACTGGCAAAATGACTTGCAGAGATGGCCTTGTTTTAGCCTTGAGACCTCCATCAAGAGTATAATGGATTTTACAGCCAGATCTGGAAAAGGGGTGTGTGTGTGTGTGTGTGTGTGTGTGTGTGTGTGTGTGTGTATACCTTCTTCTCACATCCCATTGGCCACATGCCAGTCATATGGCTCAATGTAATTGCAAAGGAGGCTGGGAAATGTAGTCTTCCTGTGTGACTAGGAAGAGAAATACAGACTTGAGAAATGTATAGATCATCTTTGTACCCAAATATAATGATTTCTGCAATTTTACCCCTAGATTTTCACTTAATATTTGAGGAAGTAATTATGAAAAGGAATAAAATGAACTGTATCCCCAGCACTTGACACTCTTCCTAACACACTGTAGGAGGGCAATAAATATTTGTTGAGTGAACGAATGAAATAACCTCACACATTTGGATGACAAACTCATCAACCTTGTATTACATCACACTTGGAATACAAACAGAAATTCACCTTGACCTGGCTCCTCCCTGACTTTCATTTCTTCCCCAGAACTTTTATGGTTAAGAGGTTACTTTTAAGAGCATAGGATGGAGAAATTCATTCTAGAACATAAAACCAAGGATTTGGTCTTGGCTTTGACATTTTCTAGGTATGTGGTTGTTATCAAAGTCCTTCCAACTCAATAAACCTCAGATTCTTCATCTATAAATGGTAGTGGGAGAAATATATGCCTATTTCCAGCAGTCCTTTCACCTCTTTCTGGGATAGCAGAACACGAATTGCTTGTTGGTGACAATGTGCCCATCCTCAGGGGATAATGATTTATTTAAGCCGGCAATGGCCACTAATTGATCTAAAGGTAAGGCTGTGATCAGGTTATGGTCAATGGAATGAAGGGGAAAACTTCTGGAGGCTTTCAGGAGAAATCTTCCCAAATCAAAGAGAAAGCTGCCTGAGAAGGACTTTTTGGCTCTATCCATTTATTTCTTCTTGAAATGCTGAGATGTGAGATTGTGCAACTTGGAGCTGCTGCAGTTCTCTGGGTTCTTTGAAAGGAGAGATTGCATGCATACCAAAGATCCAGCACAGAAATACTGAAGGAACAGGGTCCTCAATGACATTTTTGAGCTTTTGAAACACTCTGGGACAATCTATTTCCAGTCTTGGAAGTGCCTTTCAAGTGTTACTTGGAAAATGTGCACCCTTATGGTTTGAACCAGTTTATTTGCATATCCTGTTACTTGCAGCCAAGAACATTCCTAAATAACAAAGTAGATAACTTTCAGAGGTCTTTGCAGGTCCAAAATTGTTAGAGTATTAAACAACATTCCAAAATGGAGGAGGGGGGGAGGGAAAGCAACTGTCCTGGAATATACGAAAGGATAGGAAAAGTTTAAAAAGACGAAGAAACAGTTGTCGGTGGTTAAACTTAGATATATCAACCAGGTGACAAGGATAGCATAAAGCACTGAAATGCAAATTGGTATGCCCATAGAAACAGAAAATTGGGCCAGGTCCCTATGGAGGAGAGAAAAGAGCTGGCACAAGTTTGCAGGAATGGCATTAGAGAGTAAATGGAACCTGAACAAATGCACAGCTTGATCAAGAAACAAATGACCATAAAAAAAGCCTTTTGAAATTATACTCATTCAAAGTAATTTCTGTCTTTTGATAAGTAAAAGAGTTCTAAAAACAAGTAAGTTCAAAACGATCCCTTCCCATCTAAATTTTATGTGTCTGTAGTTGACTTTTTTAAAACTGCCATCTTACTAGAAAAGATCATCTATGGGTCAGAAGATTAGAATATTTTGAGTGTCAGACTAGAATAAAAAATAAAAGAGCTGATGATTATCTACAGTTCTCCACAAAACAAAGCTACTCACTGCTTGTGTCTGATTCTGTAGTGGCATTAACCTTTTTGATAGAAAATCTATGAGCAAAATATCTGATATTTGTAAAGTACTCCATGAATATTGATCTGACTCTGTAGAAGATATATTAAGTAATTGTTCTCTATTCAGAACAATAACCAGAAGTAACTGAAAGGCATCAGTGGGCAATGAATGAACACGAACACTTCTGGAAAGCATATAAAGACTTCAGGTCCTACTCTGAACAACAGATCAAATATACAATCCTTCTCTGAGTGACATGCAGAGGCTTATAAAAAAAAAAAAAAAAGGACCAAGGTTTATTGAGTGATCACCTCGTGGCACACATTTTATATTCATTTCCTCATTCAATCCTCATAACAGTTCTCTAAACTAGGAGTCTTAATTGTCTGTTTTATAAATGAGGAAAATGAGAATTGTGTTAAGTAACCTCCCCAAGGTCACTTGGAAAGCAACAGAACCAGGACTCAGGGTTAGATCTTTCTGACAGAAGAATCCTTTTGTTTACCATTATTCTACACTGGCACTCAGGAAAATAAAAAGAAGAGGAAAATTAAAAGGAAGAGTGGGTTCAGTACAGTCAAGGCTAAAAGATGCTTCTCATCTAGGCAGGATCAAAGAAGTATAGGCTAGGAGCAGGAACTGGAAATTGAACAAAATCTTCCTTGGAGATTTGAGAGTTGGGGGAGGGAGATGACTCAGCTTGGCACTGGGATAGAAACAGGTAAAACTGAAAAATCAAATCGAATGCAGACTTCTAAAATAATCAGGAAGAAAAAGAATTGAACAAAAAACAGCTGAATTCTGGTATCCAGTGTATCTGGATTTCTCTGGTAACAGTACATTTCAAAACAAGTTTTTACCTCCTGTACTGGGTTTGTCCTAATTCAGCTTTTTTGATATCTGATGGAACTTTCTTTCTGCAAAAAGGAAAATACTTGATAAATGTTCCACTTGCCTTGTTAGCAATTTCTTCTTTTAGAAGATTCAGGGAGCAATGATGAGGGACATGTGACCGGGTGGAGAGTGTGCTGATGAGCTCAGATTTTCAAAGGGCATGTGCAAGAAGAGAGATGAGGGACACAGAATCAAACTGAATGTACAAAGACTTAGCAAAGCCCAGTAAGAGCTATATCTGGGAAGCTAAAGCCTTGACTCTCTAAGGCTTATTTAAAAATGCTAAGAACAATGAAAAAGGATTCTTGTTGTTTATACAGAGAATAGGCCTTTTGCTCAGGGCTGGAACCACAATGTTAACAGATAGGAAAAAAGAAATAACAAATGGTAAAATAAAATTAGAATAATATGTTTACAAAGGAAACAGGAATGAAAACGTGATTAGGATGTAGGTGGACCACAAAGACAATGTAGAAATCCTAGGCCAGCAACAAAGGGGTTGTTACTACCCCTAGGATCGAAGGGACATGAGGAGAGATTGCCAAAATCTGGAAGAAAAGAGAATCATATAGACCAAGAAGCCTTGAGAGAGAGCGATAACCTCCAAGAGAGGGACTTTGCAGGAATGGAGTAGGGGTGGGGTTGCCTAAGTCCCTGCCCTTCCCTCCAGTCTCTTGTGTGGAGTCTCCTTGGCCAAATCCATCTAGAATCCAGAGGTCAATGGAACCTTTTAATGTAGGACATAAAGGGAAGTTCCTAGGGTAGAGGGCAGAGGGCAAAGCCGAAAAGGGTGAGCATGAAACTAGAGGATGCCCTGTTCCCCAGAAGATGGCTGGCATGCTGCCTCAATGACACTGTGCTTCTAAAACAACCATATGAAGTGAATACCAAATATTAACCACCAGCGCATCTTTAAAGCACAGACTCTTCACAGCATCTCTCTGGCTCTAGCTACTTTTGCTTCGCTTAGCCATTTTACCTGAGCCAATGCGGATGGTGCCACAAGCCTCCAATTCTGCAAATATTTCTGGTACAAAATGCCTTCTTTCTAGATTGCAGCAATGCAACAATATTTCTAGGCCTCTCTAGGTTTTAGCAAGCTGAGAGGAACCACATGCCTGATTACTATGCAGCCTACAGCTGAGACAGCTGACACCGAAGATCATGTTTCTCTTCCATTATGTAGCCTTGGTACTGGGAAGCAGCCACCCAGCCAGGAACCACATCACCCAGACTCACATTCTAGTTCTGGCCAATGAAATGAGAGGTGATGTGTGTCTGCAGAGCCAAGACTGTTAGTATGCAGTGTGACCTCATGCTCACAGTGACAATGGAGATCAGATGCAAAAACTGAGATGTCACATAGGATAGACCCAAATATCTAAGTCACTACTTACCTAAAAAACATTCTGCCATGTGACCAGGAATAGCCACAGTTTGAAAGTGACAAGTAAACTTCTATTTTGGTAAGAGTGATTGATTCTTTATTATAGCAGTTGGCCTGTCCTGATTAAAGTAAGGCCTTTTACTCTGTAGTGACCTCCTGTAATCCCATTCAAATTCCCCAAGCTTAGCTTCAAATTATAATAGCTAGAAAAAAAGACTGAAGTAGAAAATTGTCTACTTGCTGTCTCACCAAGATTTTCCTGTTTGACCATCTTTATAGGAAATATTTGATTAGATTTTTTTCTGTTAGAAAACATCCAAATTATTTCTTTTTTTCTGGAGTTCTGGAATCATATAAAAGATGCAGTAGTTGGAGTATAAGTTCTACCACTTACTTCTGCTGCCTGACCTTGGGCAGATCCCATCAGTTTTCTTCCCTGTCAAACAAGGATATTAATAATACCTCTCTGTCAGGTTGTTATGAGGATCAAATAAGATAAGGGATGTGGAAACATTTTGTTCACAACAAAGCTTTAGACAAAATTAGTTCTCATCTCCAGTAACAGGGAGTCAAGTTGCATTTGCCTTTTTAAATTCCTTCTCTCTGGTCATGGTGCTATGAAGTTAATTCCCCCTCCCTTTCTCCCAGGTGGTCAGGTTCACTTCCTTCCACTCTCTCTCACCTCTATTAACAGGAAAATAGTTCTTTTCACTGGAATTTTTGCAGTCTGAGTTTGACCCAAGGAAGAATGATTTTAAAAAATGAATCCAAAACAAATTAATAGAAATAATTTCTGTACATCTTGGGGCCATGGTTTACAATAACGCTCATTCTTTGCCCTGGGCTGTAGTTTCACACTGAAGTTGTTGAATTTCTTAGGTGCAACCCCCTCCAAAAGAAAAACATATATATATATAATCTCCAAAGCCCTGTCCATTGTTCCCAATAGAATGTTTTTTTGTTGTTGTTGTTTTCAATTTCCTCTGTGTTTATAAGTAGGATTTTTTTAAGTCACAGTGTTCTTTTTTAAGTCAAGACATAAATAGTGGATCCAGTTCATTTCTCTTGTTTATAAATGAGGAAAGAGAAGCCCAGAGATATTCCAGGACCCAGTTTAAGTATCACCTCCTCCAATAAGTTTTCTCAGTGTTCTCTTCTCCCTCACAAGCTGAGCAGGGTAGCCTTCCTCTGCCACAGAACTTAGTAATAGACAGAACAAGATTCTGAACTCCTTGGAGAAAGGAACCAATTCTTCTCTGCATCTCAGGGATCTTGGACCTCCATGTAAATCTCCAGCCACCAAGTGCTTCTATTTCACTGTCCCAAACTGTGTCACATGATCACCCTTAGCTTGCCAAGGAGGTTAAGAATGAGATTTCTTTTTAACAGGGCACATTACCTCCCCTCAAAAACTCAGGGATCTGTTAGAAAGTAAGAAGGGGAGATAAATATTAAGTTGGCCACTCACAGTGTTTGCCGCTGTCTGTGACACAGTAGAAGCTTGATAACTATTTGGAGGCTGAATGACAGCACTGGACATTCAAGGTTGAATGAGTAAACCAGTTCATCCTAGAGGCAGAACGGAGATTGAGTCTTAGGTATTCTGAGTTTCCACCCAAAGCTCTTTCTACCCCTAGTACTACCTCAATATTATAAATCCAGTAATATGAGTATTTGGTTCTGCATTTTTTTCAAGAATCATCCTTCTATCTCTCTCAGTATCTGAATTCCTCTAAAAGATATGTAACCAAGCCTATTATTGGGGGTTTTCTTTCCAATTCCTCTGTAGTATTCACCCAAAAACCTTAGTAACAGGAATGTGACATTGATGGAAATCTAATAAATTGAAGATCTTTGTGGGGTTTGTGGGGTTTTCCCAGTTTTTGACTTGACTTACTTCCAGACTCAAATTTATTATGATAGGTAACTCTCTCTCACCCAACACTAGAGAGTTATTAATAACTTGCACTGCTGAATAAATCAGAGACCCAGAAAAATGTGGAGTAAGCATTTGTTATGCACATTTGGGATTTACCAAATTTCTACATTTGAAGGTCTAATATTAGGATTCATATGTTGTGCAAGGTTTTGCAAAAGAAAAGACCTTTCACATCTTTCCGACTTTGAAAATAGGGTATACTTTGCATGCAAACAAGTCTATGTGAGTATAGTGATTTTAAATAAGTCACCAAGAGACAAGCTTTGAGTAAACTATAAGAAACATTGTTCCAAGATAATTTTAAAAGCAGAAAATAAAATTAGGTGCAAAAATTTACATGCACTAGTGAGTGAGGAATTGGAGAAGGAAATGGCAACCCACTCCAGTGTTCTTGCCTGGAGAATCCCAGGGACAGGGGAGCCTCGTGGGCTTCCGTCTATGGGGTCACACAGAGTCGGACACAACTGAAGCGACTTAGCAGTGAGTGAGGAACAACTTTAGATTGGGTTCTACTCATAATTAGCAGTGTGACCTTATGGAACTCTAACATTCAAGGGCTTTAGTTCTGTAAGAGAAGAGGGTTGTACTAGGTGATCCTCAAAGTCCTGTCCAGTCTAAGTTCTATGATTCTATTTCTCATGCAATAAGATCAAAAGAGTTAATTTGTGAAGCTACATGATGGCCAGTTCCTGAAGAGGCCATGCTAACCTTCTGCCAGTGTTATCCCTGGATTTAAGGATGATAAATTTTTAAAACATATTTATCATATAATTGTTATTTTGGCATATTATCATTTGTTGGCAATGTACAAACTTGAAATCATCAAAAAACATACTGTTTTGAATTCTACTTTTTTCACTTAACATTTTATCATAATTACTTGTTCATTTTTCCAGTCTTCATAATTATGGTTGCATAATTATGCTGCATTATTCCATTTGGCTGAAAAGCCACAAATTTACAGTCATGCCTCCATTCCTCTCCTGTAACTCAGTTCCTCAACAAATTCTGTTAGCTCTACCTTCAGATTATGTCCAGAATCTGACTACATCTCACCACCTCCATTGCAACCCTCCTGTCAAAGTATCTGTTGCCTGGAATACTTACATGATCCTTCATCTGCAATCTTTGCTTCCATACTTGCCCACTACAGTGTGGATGCCACACACAGTATTGGAGAGATCATTTCAAAACATTGTCCTATCTTGTCCCTCTTTTCTCAAGTATCCCCAGTGACTTCCCATCTTACTGAAACCAATCCAAGTCCTTCCCATGGCTTCCTAAAACCCTATATGATCTGTTTCCCTTCTACTTCTCAGGCCTCATCTTCAGCAACTGTTTCCCTTGCTCGCTTTACTCCTGCCATACAGAGCTCCTTGATGCTCTTACCAAACACCCTCCTGTCCCAAAGCCTTCCATTCACTGCAACCTCCCTGACATCTGTCTTTCCCCACATATCCCCATCTCCCCTCTCATATATCAGGTCCCTGTCTGAAAGTCACCTCATTAAAGAGGTCTTCCATGACCATCTTATCTAAAATAGCAACTCCCTCCAACACTCTGAGTCTCTTTATTTTTGTTTATGCCACTTATCACCACCTGACATATTATGTATTTGTTTATGGCCTTTCACCACCACTGTTATCATCCACCAGAAATAGAAGCATCATAAAGGCAAGGATTTTGTTTTGTTCACTGCTGTATCTGCAATGCCCAGAACAGTAAGTGGTCAATTAACATTTGCTCAATGAATGAATTAATTAAACCATTTGATAAATGTAGGACTTCAGGTAGAGTCTTGGTGGTACAAAACTCAGAAGAAAATGTTAGGAGATGAGGCAAGACAAACAGATCATATCACGAAGATTCCTGTGTGCCGTGTTTCAGTTTTAAATTTCATATTTGCCTAATCAGAAGCCAAAGAACATCTTTAATCAAGGAAACAACAAAATCATATTTGCATTTAAAAAGCAAACTCAGTAGTGGGGAGAAGGCATTTGAGATGAAGGAGAGCTTTTGAACTGTGGTGTTGGAGAAGACTCTTGAGAGTCCCTTGGACTGCAAGGAGATCCAACCAGTCCATTCTGAAGGAGATCAGCCCTGGGATTTCTTTGGAAGGAATGATGCTAAAGCTGAAACTCCAGGACTTTGGCCACCTCATGCGAAGAGTTGACTCATTGGAAAAGACTCTGATGCTGGGAGGGATTGGGGGCAGGAGGAGAAGGGGACGATCAAGGATGAGATGGCTGGATGGCATCACAGACTCGATGTATGTGAGTCTGAGTGAACTCCGAGAGATGGTGATGAACAGGGAGGCCTGGCATGCTGCGATTCATGGGGTCGCAAAGAGTCGGACACGACTGAGCGACTGACTGAACTGAACAAAAGGCATTAAGAAAGAGAATTCCCTAGTGGTCCAGTGGCTTGGACTCCATGCTTACACTGCTGGAAGCCAGGTTCCAATTCCTTGCTGGGGAACAGAGATCATGAAAGCTGGGAACACAAAACACTGCCTACTCCCGCCCCCAAAAAGGCATTGAGAAAGACCATGCAAACCAGAGCCCATGCAAACCAGAGCAGAAGGAATGATATGGAAGAGATTCCAGAGATATAAAGGAAATAGAGTAGTGGGGTTTTAAGATTGCTTGTGGGGAGGGAGGACAAGGAAAGGAATGATATCCATGTTTCCAGTTGAGTACCTGGAGTGGGAAGGGTGCCCTCAACAGAAAAAGATGGAGGAACAGATTTAAGGAGGAGAAGATGATGGTGTCAGTTCTGAAATTAAGTTGGAGTGATCTCTGAGTCTTTCAGGTGGAGATGCCCAATTAGCTTTTGAATACGTAATTCTGGATCTCAAGAGAGAAGTTTGAACTGGAAGTACAGATTTGGTAGCGTTCGCATATAGTCATTGGAATTACTGCACATTCTTTAGGAAGCTTGTTGGAGAAAGAAGACAAGAGAGGTTTGGGATAGGAACTGGGGGTTGGGGAGACAATGAAGAAAGTGTTGAAAGCTAGAAGCAGGAGGGAGTCAATGGTTTTAAGACCAAAGGGTGTTCACTGGTATCAAGATACAGGAATTCAAGAATATATGTATTAAAGTAGATCCTTTAAATCTAGACATTGGGAAGATCAAAGATCTTAACAGGAGCAACTTCAGGTTTAAAAACCAAATTGCAATGAAACTGCCAAGAAGGAAGTAGAAAAGGCATAGCTAAGAATAAGCCACTTATTTTTGGTAATGATCTCACTTTACCAAGTAAACTTGCATGCCGACCCACTCAGCCCAAAGAAAACAAAACAAAATTAAGAGGGTAGCTGGTTTTATCTGTGTTAGAGACAGCAGCTCTCTACCCATCATTCTTTATCATCTGCTTCATTAGTAACAGAATTGTGACTTTATTCAGAGCTCCAATATGTTCAGCCCAAAGTCTTCCTCTCTTAACCTCCCTTTCAGCTAGGGATATATAAGTGTAAATCTTTGGGTGGAGCTTTCAAGAGAGCTGCTTAAAGAAGACAACTTAGCAAGAAGAATGATACGAAAAAGATCTACATGACCAACATAACCTCAGTGGTGTGATCACTCACCTAGAGTCAGACATCCTGGAATGTGAAGTCAAGTGGGCCTTAGGAGGCATAACCACAAACAAAGCTAGTGGAGGTGATGGAATTCCAGTTGAACTATTTCAAACCCTAAAAGATGATGCTGTCAAAGTGCTGTCTTCAATAAGCCAGCAAATCTGGAAAACTCAGCAGTGGTCACAGGACTAGAAAAGGTCAGCTTTCATTCCAATCCCAAAGAAAGACAATGTCAAAGAATGCTCAAACTATCACACAGCTGCAGTCATCTCACATGCTAGCAAAGTATTGTTCAAAATTCTTCAAGCCAGGCTTCTACAGTACATGAACTGTGAACTTCCAGATGTTCAAGCTGGATTTAGAAAAGGAAGAGGAACCAGAGATCAAATTGCCAACATCTGTTGGATCGTCAAAAAAGCAAGAGAGTTCCAGAAAAACATCTACTTCTGTTTTATTGACTATGCCAAAGCCTTTGACTGTGTGGATCACAACAAACTGTGGAAAATTCATAGAGAGATGGGAATACCAGACCGCCTAACCTGCCTCCTGAGAAATCTGTATGCAGGTCAGGAAGCAACAGGTAGAGCTGGACATAGAACAACAGACTGGTTCCAAATCGGGAAAGGAGTATGTCAAGGCTATATATTGTCACCCTGTTTATTTAAATTATATGCAGAGCACATCATGAGAAATGCTGGGCTGGATGAAACACAAGCTGGAATCGAGATTTCTGGGAGAAATATCAATAACCTCAGATATGCAGATGACACCACCATTATGGCAGAAAGCAAAGAAGAACCAAAGAGCCTCTTAATGAACGTGAAACAGAAGAGTGAAAAAGTTGGTTTAAAACTCAACATTCAGAAAACTAAGATCATGGCATCTGGTCCCATCACCAATGGCAAATAGATGGGGAAACAGTGGAAACACTGAGAAACTTTACTTTGGGGAGCTCCAAAATCACTGCAGATGGTGACTGCAGCCATGAAATTAAAAGATGCTTGCTCCTTGGAAGAAAAGTTATGACCAACCTAGATAGCATATCAAAAAGCAGAGACATTACTTTGCCAACAAAGGTCTGTCTAGTCAAGGCTATGGTTTTTCCACTGGTCATGTATGGATGTGAGAGTTGGACTGTGAAGAAAGCTGAGCGCCGAA
Source organism: Cephalophus harveyi (assembly GCA_006410635.1). NCBI lineage: Eukaryota > Metazoa > Chordata > Mammalia > Artiodactyla > Bovidae > Cephalophus > Cephalophus harveyi. Next base: position 179,230 of record SJYT01065059.1, on the reverse strand, counting down.
GAATTGATGCTTTTGAACCGCGATGTTGGAGAAGACTCTTGAGAATCCCTTGGACAAGGAGATCCAACCAGTCCATCCTAAAGGAAATCAGCCCTGAATATTCACTGGAAGGAGTGATGCTGAAGCTGAAACTCCAATACTTTGGCCACCTGATGTGAAGAACAGACTCACTGGAAAACACCCTGATCCTGTGAAAGATTGAAGGCAGGAGGAGAAGGGGACAACAGATGATGAGATGGTTGGGTGGCATCACCAACTCGATGGACATGAGTTTGAGTAGGCTCCAGGAGTTGGTGATGGACAGGGAAGCCTGGCATGCTGCAGTCCATTGGGCTGCAAAGAGTCGGACATGACTGAGCAACTGAACTGAACTAGCAAGATAAAGCCTCTCTTTTGACCCTTGCTTTTTCTCTTCTTTTATGGAGAGAAGATGTGATGGCTGGACCTCCAGTAGCAATATCAAGCTCATGGAGCCCTTTGAAGATAGAAGATGTAGATGAGGATGGAACAGCAGAAAATAATGCTGTTCCTAATGCTCAGGTCCCTAATGTTGTCACAGCGATACCATCTCTTCTCTTTTTTTTAAAAAAAATATTTACTTATTTATTTTGACTATGAGATCTTTGATCTTAGTTGAAGCATGTGGGATCTTTAGTTGTGGTATCAGTTCAGTTCAGTTCAGTTCAGTCGCTCAGTCATGTCCGACTCTTTGTGACTCCATGAATCGCAGCACGCCAGGCCTCCCTGTCCATCACCAACTCCCGGAGTTCACCGAGACTCATGTCCATCGAGTCAGTGATGCCATCCAGCCATCTCATCCTCTGTTGTCCCCTTCTTCTCCTGCCCCCAACCCCTCCCAGCATCAGAGTCTTTTCCAATGAGTCAACTCTTTGCATGAGGTGGCCAAAGTCCTGGAGTTTCAGCTTTAGCATCATTCCTTCCAAAGAAATCCCAGGGCTGATCTCCTTCAGAATGGACTGGTTGGATCTCCTTGCAGTCCAAGGGACTCTCAAGAGTCTTCTCCAACACCACAGTTCAAAAGCATCAATTCTTCAGCGCTCAGCCTTCTCCACAGTCCAACTCTCACATCCATACATGACCACAGGAAAAACCATGGCCTTGACTAGACGGAACTTAGTCGGCAAAGTAATGTCTCTGTTTTTGAATATACTATCTAGGTTACAGAATCTTTTTAGTTGCAGCATGCAGAATCTTTAGTTGTGGCATCCAGGATCTTTATTTGCAGTATGTGGGATCTAGTTCCCTGACCAGGAATCAAACCTGGGCCCCCAGCATTGGGAGTGGGGAGTCTTAGCCACTGAATCACAAGTAAAGACCCCCATCTCTTCTCTAAAATTTTTGCCTACAGGCTTTTTGTATTAGCAACTGAACACAATTCCTAACTGATATGTCATCTTATAGTACACCTAACTTTGAATTCCTATTCTGTTCAGGTCTGGCCTTCTCTGAGACCGGCCACCAAAGTACTGCTATATTAAGAGTCCTGAAAAAGCCAGTTGCTTGAGAAGCAGCAGATGGTTACTGATGGTTAAAATTACCTGGGAGTGGCCATAGCCTTGTTTTACCACTCAAAACAGGGCTTAAGTTGCAAACACCCTTGAGATAGATGTCTCATGGACTAAAATTTATTCTCTAAACTTGTTCTGGGTTTTGACTGGGGCTGAGGGAAGAATATATGGATGAACACCTGATGAAAGGGAGAGGAGATCATGGCTGAGGCAGATGGGTCAGTACTAGGGCCCAGATGATGTATTTCCCAAGCTTCATAAGCTTGCCTTAGGGTGGACCCAGGTGAAGGAGCAGTAGTAAAATCACTGTTTACAGAGCACACAGTCTGTACCATGCACTTTACCTACATTATTTCATTTATTCCTTACAACACCCCTATGAGGTTAGGTGGTATTGTTATCATCTCATTTTACAGATGAGAAAAATCAGGTCCACAGACATTAAAAAAACAAGAGACCTGACATTTGAACCAAGGTCTATCTCATTCCAGAGCCTTAGCTCTAACTAGCAATAATTTTTAAAATAATAATAATAGCCAACCAATATTAAGCACTTTTCATGTGCCAAATATTTTGATAGGTTGGCCAAAAGGTCCACTCGGGTTTTTCCATATGAGCAAACAAATTTTTGCTTGTAATGAAAAAACCCAAACAAATCTTTCTGGCCAACCCAATACATGTATTAACTTTCAACAACCTCATGAGGTAAACACAACCAGTATCTCCACTTTGTAGATGAGGAAACTGAGGCCAAGAGAGGCTAAGAGATTTGCCCATGATCTATGTAGTTAGAAGGGGCTTCCTAGGTGGCACTAATGGTAAAGAACCCGCCTGCCAATGCAGGAGATGCGAGAGACTCTGGTTCGATCCCTGGGTCAGAAAGATCCCCTGGAGAAGGGAATGGTAACCCACTCCAATATTCTTGCCTGGAGAATCCCATGGACAGAGGAGCCTGACATGAATGGTTCATAGGGTTACAAAGAGTCAGACATGACTAAAGGGATTTAGCATGTACACGTAATTAGAAACTGGGAGACCTAGGATTTGAACCCAAGTTTGTCTCACCTCAGAACTAATAAATATTGAGGGAGTTTATTTTTTCTAAACTTTTTCAAGGCCTCTGAATTCATAATTGACTAAAAAGCTAGAAAATAAATGACAGCATACAGTGTACCTTAGTTATCCAAAGTTCTATTCACCATTAGAAGCAAACACTATATAAATTCACTCATAGAGGTATTAATAACAGCCAGGAAAATGATACCCATTATTCTCATTTTACACATTTGGAAGCAGACGTCATGAAAAGAAAGTGAAAGTCATTCAGCCATGTCTGATTCTTTGCAACCCCTTTGACTAGTCCATAGAATTCTCCAAGCCAGAATACTGGAGTGGGTAGCCTTTCCCTTCTCCAGGGGAATCTTCCTAACCCAGGGATCAAATCCAGGTCTCCCACATTGCAGGCAGATTCTTTACCAGCTGAGCCTCAAGGGAAGCCCAAGAATACTGGGGTAGGTAGCCTATCCCTTCTCCAGCAGATCTTCCTGACCCAGGAATCGAACTGAGGTCTCCTACATTGCAGGCAGATTCTTTACCAACTGAGCTATCAGGGAAGCCCAAGAGGTCACGAGACTTACCCAAATACAATAAAGGAATCAAAATACACTCTGATGGTAAGGCACAGGATACAAGTTCTGGCAGTTTAGTCATGAGATGAAGGATGGAATTCTGCATAATTCTGAGCTTGTAATTGTCCTATAGTGGGTGGTGATTTAGTCACTAAGTTATGTCCAACTCTGGCGACCCCATGGACTGTAGCCAGCCAGGTCCCTCTGTCCATGGGATTTCCAGGCAAGAATATTGGTCTTATAGACCACAGACTTAAAGAGGAACTTTTAAAGATGAAACTATTCCCCTTCTTCCTCTCTCCTTTTCGGAATAAAGTTCCATTTTTCACTCCTAAGGAATTCACTCACTGCAGCGAATAGTCTGGGAACAATGCTCGTGTATTAGGGAATCAGGGGCTGCTGGGGTTAAAGGTGCCTGGAATGGAAGCATGCCTCATGGATCATACTGACATCCAAACGAGCGCCTTGGAAGGAGAAGCGGCTGAGCTGGGATGACCTGCAGCGTAGCCTCTGTCGGCTGCTGCTTTCCGTGGCCTCCAGCGCGTTCTTTCAGCTGACAGGAAAAGTCACTGAGGTGAATGGAGGACACAAAAGAAATCCCAAGCCAAAGCTGAAATTTACTTTCTGGTGCACTGAGTTGGGCTCCCAGGCATCTGCTTGGTCTTTTCTCTTTGCTGGGACCCTGAGGGGGATGGATGGATAGAGATGCCCTGCCTGTGCTCTCCAGAAATTCAAGCTTGAGGTCTGTAAAAGGAGACAGGTCTCTGGCGCTGTGTTTAGAAACATTCGGCGGCAGCGCTGCCCAGCGTGGGATGAGCTGCAGAACCATGGAGGCATCCTTCAGTTCCGCCATGTTCAACAGCCCCGTGAGCGGACTCTTAGAGCTCGTGCTGGTTAAAGCAAACTTTCAGTTGGATTCAAGTTTGTTGATAAGTGAATCTTAGTAAAATAGAGGCAACAAGAAACTGCTTTCCACTTTTCGAATACTTTTTTTTTTTTTTTTCAGTAATCACTGCTGAGATGGAAAATGGAATGATTGTCTAATACGCTTCCCTGAGAGCTCAACTGATGGAAGAATCTGCCTGCAACGCAGGAGACCCTGGTTTGATTCCTGGGTCGGGAAGATCCACTGGAGAAGGGATAGGTTACCCACTCCAGTGTTCTTGGACTTCCCTTGTGGCTTAGTTGGTAAAGAATCCATCTGCAATGCGGGAGACCTGGGTTCAGTCCCTGGGTTGAGAAGATCCCCTGGAGAAAGGAAAGGCTACCCACTCCAGTATCCTGGCCTGGAGAATTCCATGGACTGTCTAAGTCCATGATCACAAAGAGTCAGACAGGACCAAGCAACTTTCACTTCACTTCGCTTCAGCAGGAGGGCAAAAAGATTGGAAAAGGGCTTGGCAATAGCCTTTTAAAAGTTTATATTCTTGGACCCATTAATTTCACTCTGGAATTTATCTTAAGAATTGGAACTGCAAACAATGGCTTTCAAGGATGCTGTAATAAACACTGTTTTTGGAAAACTGTGCAGAGCAACTGGCACACACTCACCTTTGTGGAAATTCCCCTTCTCCTGTGGTGGAAATGTTACAGAGCCCAAACTTACCCTGCTCACTGCACGACAGGCCAGTAAATCGGGGGAGACTAACTGTTGGAACAAGGAATAACGATTTTAATTGGAAAGCTAGCAGACGGATATTACGACACACCTGCCTCGCCAAAAACCGTCTCAAGTCGGCTTCTGGCTCCTTTTATATAGGAGGGGGAGGGGGCGGAGACCGCCGCGGTACTGACCAATGGTTGGGTGGGATCACTAACGGTCTCTGGTTGGGGAGGGGCCCACTGTGGCGTCAACCAATGGCTGAACGGGACTGCTATAACTCGTGCCTGCCTGGCTCGCTGCACCAGCCCCCCACCCTCACCACCTGCCCCCCGCCAGCAGAAAGGTGTGATGCCAAGAAGCAGCCGGGAATGAAGTACCTGGCTGCTCCAAGCCGCTCCAGTAACGTCATCTTCCAGGCCTTGCTGAAGCGAGGCCTGCAGGTGTCGGAGATCATAGTGGCCACGCAGAGACAGTTGATGTGCGCATTAACCAGGATCACTGAAGCAGCGGATGCTGTGGGCTTAACCCATGAGCAACTCGTGACCAAGGAGCTGGCCCGGGAGCTGGCACCCCAGGGGCAGAGCGGCCAGTGCCGGCTGGCGTGGTGGGCTGGGGGTGGGGGTGGGTACTGCTCGCGGAAAGGAAGGAGGGTTGGGGCTGGGGAGGCCACTACTACTGCAGAAATGCCATTTTATCACTCATCTCAGCCCCCTACTGGCTGGAGGGAGTGGGACAGGGCACCTGACCTAAATGGGGTCAGTGAGCATTCCTATTGAAACCAGCAGGACCCTGTGGGGCTTCTGGGCACAAAAGCCTTTCTGTGCCCCCCGTTCTTGTTTGCAAGAAAACAGGCTTCCCTCAGCATCCTATCCTTCCCTGAGTTCCACAGAGCAGAGTCAAACAACTGCTAATCTGGGAAGGGAAGGGATGTGGAGACGAAGGAGAAGCAATCAAGAGACAATGGTACTGCCTTGGCAGAGTCCTGCCTTGACAGTCCCCCTCAGGGATATATGTAACAATATCTTTGAGCTGTTTTGCAGATACTGAAACCCCTACCAGGTGGGAGGAATTAATGTTGTGCTGCCCATAAGCATGTAGACCCCAGACCAGTTGGAACCAAAAGGTTGATGATACTGATTCCCAGTTGCCTCACCATCCAGTGACAAGAATGTCTGTGAGCTGATTATGCCCTCCTCTTTGAACTATTTTACCATAAAACTCCTCACCATCCCCTTCAGGTCGGGACACATAGTTCTGAGGACATTTGCCCTCTGTGGTCCCCTTTGTCTGGCAAAGCAATAAAAACTCTTCTTTTCTACTTTAACCAAAACCCTGTCTCCAAGATTTAATTTGGTACGGTGGTTCATGTGTGTGTAGCCGCTCGGTCATGGCCACCTCTTTGTGACCCTATGGACTGTAGGCCCGGGCTCCTCTGTCCATGGGATTTTCTAGGAAAGAATAGTGGAGCAGGTTGCCATTTCCCTCTCCAGGGGATCTTCCTGACCCAGGGATCAAACTCACAACTCCTGTGTCTCTTGCATTGCAGGCAGATTCTCTACCACTGAGTCACCGGGGAAGCCCTTGGTACAGGGGTACAGAGGCCAAATTTCTGGCTACATCACCTCTTTGATCAGTCATCATTTATTGATCTGGGTAATTTTTCAAGTTGTGTCTCACTTGCATTTGAAATATTGCAAATGTTTAGTGCAGCATTATTAATAGCAAAACTTGGGGACATAAAATGTGTTCTAATATAGGACTGGTTCAGTCAACTATCAGTTCAGTATAGTCGCTCAGTTGTGTCTGAGTCTTTATGACCCCATGGACTGCAGCACACCTGGCTTCCCTGTCCATCACCAACTCCCGGAGCTTGCTCAAACTCATGTCCATTGAGTCGGTGATGCCATCCAACCATCTCATCCTCAAGTAAATGTACCAAATAAACTATGGTACATCAATAAATGGAGTACAGTATTATGATCATACCATCAGCATTCAAACATATGTAATATCTTCCATTTAAAAAGATATCCTTCCTTGATTCACCAAGTCATCCTCCATCCTACAACCCATATCTTGTCCTTTTTTGCAAAACTCCTAGGAAGATTTATCTAAACTCACTGTACTGGTCTCTACTACCATTCTTTCCAGAATCCCCCTCTAATCAGGCTTTGCTTCACCAAAATTGTTCTCCAAGTCACCAGTGACCATGTTGCCAGTTCCGCTGGCCAATTCTCAGTCCTCATTTTCTAGACCTTATCAGCAGCATTTGACAGATCAATGACTTACATCTTGGAATTCTTCTCCATTTGTTTCTGAAATTTGACATTCTTCTTCTACTTCCCTGTTCACTCTCAGTCATTTTTACTGGTTCTTTCCCCTTCTCCCCACTTCTAGACACTGTAGAGCCCATAACTTAGTCCTCAAATCTCTACTCTTTTTCCTTTATACTCCCTTAATGACCTCTTCTGCCCATTGCTTTACATTTACCTATGTGCTGATAACTTCCAAGTTCTAACTCCAACTTGGGTGTCTTCCCTGTACTCCAGATTCCTATATTAAAATGCTTACTCTATTTCTGTACTTGGATATCTAATAGGTATCCCAACCTTGTCTAAAACTGGATTCTTCATTTCCCCTAAACCCTGACATCCATATCTGAAATTTTCTCTTCCCCCAGTCATCCAATATTAGTAAATGGGCACTACCATTCACCTTATTGTCCAAGACTGTATATTAATAGGAGCTGGTTAGTAGATAACAGGTGATTTTCCTGTTTTTCTTTATGTGCATGTATGCTAAATTGCTTCAGTTCATGTCTGACTCTTTGCAACCCTATGGACTGTGCCTATGCCCTAGGCCCACAAGGATCCTCAGTCCATGGAATTCTCCAGACAAGAATGCTGGAGTGGGTTACCACGCCCTCTTTCAGGGGATCTTCTGTTGAATAAGCAGCACTGGTCAGAGGAAGAACCAATCATATTAGAGAAGAGAAAGGACTCAAGAATAAAGTGTAGATATGGACTCTGAATTTAAGGCAATGGGTACAAAATGCAAAGACCTGGTAGAAAAAAAAAAACAGGTAAAGTAAGAAGGTGGAAACTGGAAACTTCAAAAATTTTTGTGTTGTTTTGAACAGGAAGGTAAGGTAGCCAAGAGCGCCTGAAATTTGACCAAAAGGAGCAGCAGGTCCCTGTGAGATGGACGGTTATAGGTCTTGGCATTACTGCATGTGCTTGGACCATATTATTTGGTCTGAGTTCTAGACTCAGAAGGGCTTCCTGGATGACGCAGTAGATAAAGAACTCGCCTGCGATGCAGGAGATGCAGGCAGATGTGAGTTCAATCCCCAGGTCAAGAAGATCCTTGTAGGAGGGCATGGCAACCCACTCCAGTGTTTTTACCTGGAGAATCCCATGGACAGAGGAGCTGGTTGACTGCAGTCCATAGGATCACACAGAGTTGGACACGACTGAAGCAACTGAGCATGGGCACTAGCCTAGGAAAGAATGACACCTGAGACTCAGTTCAAAATTCCTTCTCCTTATGATTACTCCTGAAGTATCACAAAGGGTATAAATAGGACAAGGATGTGAGAGTGTGAACTTGGTCCCCATTCTCTCTTATCTCAAAGTTCAGTTCAGTTCAGTACAGTCACTCAGTCATGTCCAACTCTTTGCAACCCCATGGACTGCAGCATGCCAGGCTTCCCTGTCCATCACCAACTCCGGGAGCCTACTCAAATTCATGTCCATTGAGTCAGTGTTGCCGTCCAACCATCTCATCCTCTGTCATCCCCTTCTCCTCCTCTTGCCTTCAATTTTTCCCAGCATCAGGCTCTTTTCAAATGAGTCTGTTCTTCACATCAGGTGGCCAAAGTATTGGAGTTTCAGCTTCAGCATCACTCCTTCCAATGAATATTCAGGGCTGATTTCCTTTAGGATGGACTGGTTGGATCTCCTTGCAGTCTAAAGGACTCTCGAGAGTCTTCTCCAACACCACAGTTCAAAAGCATCAATTCTTTGGCACTCAGCTTTCTTTATAGTCCAACTCTCATGACTACTGGAAAAACCATAGCTTTGACTAGATGGACCTTTGTTGGCAAAGTAATATCTCTGCTTTTTAATACACTGTCTAGGTTGGTCATAGCTTTTCTTCCAAGGAGCAAGCATCTTTTAATTTCATGGCTACAATCACCATCTGCAGTGATTTTGGAGCCCCCCAAAATAAAGTTTCTCAGTGTTTCCACTGTTTCCCCATCTATTTGCCATTGGTGACGGGACCAGATGCCATGATCTTAGTTTTCTGAATGTTGAGTTTTAAGCCAACTTTTTTACTCTCCTGTTTCACGTTCATCAAGAGGCTCTTTGGTTCTTCTTTGCTTTCTGCCATAAGGTTGGTGTCATCTGCATATCTGAGGTTATTGATATTTCTCCCAGAAATCTCGATTCCAGCTTGTGCTTCATCCAGCCCAGCATTTCTCATGATGTACTCTGCATATAATTTAAATAAACAGGGTGACAATATATAGCCTTGACATACTCCTTTCCCGATTTGGAACCAGTCTGTTGTTCCATGTCCAGCTCTAACTGTTGCTTCCTGACCTGCATACAGATTTCTCAGGAGGCAGGTCAGGTGGTCTGGTATTCCCATCTCTCTAAGAATTTTTCAGTTTGTTGTGATCCACACAATCAAAGGCTTTGGTGTAGTCAATAAAACAGTAGTAGATGTTTTTCTAGAACTCTCTTCTTCAATGATCCAAAAGATGGCAATTTGATCTCTGGTTCCTCTGCCTTTTCTAAATCCAGCTTGAACATGAAAATTCATGACTCACATACTGTTCACATACTGTTGAAGCCTGGCTTGAAGAATTTTGAGCATTACTTTGCTAGTGTGTGAGATGAGTGCAACTGTGCAGTAGTTTGAGCATTCTTAGGCATTGCCTTTCTTTGGGATTGGAATGAAAACTGACCTTTTCCAGTCCTGTGACCACTGCTGAGTTTTCCAAATTTGCTGGCATATTATATCAAAGAGCTGCACCTAAACTTAGCCCATGCTGAGTGAGTCTCTGCCAGATCGAAGGAGCATAGAATCACAGACTCAGTGCGTTCTACACCCCAAGGCAGTGGCTAGAAACAACTAATATTACCATATAAGGCAGCAACTGTGCTTCTCAGCCAGTTGGGTCATCTAAGCTGAAGGTTCTGGTTCCAAGACTTGAAATTTTGCACGAGGGTAATCTTCCATTATCTGCACCTGCGCTTCAAGGACAGGAGGTTTTTGTTTCTCTCTTCCTAGGAGCTTTCTATGTACATGACTAGCCATGGAAATCTGTACTAGTCAGTGTTCTGCAGAGAAACAGAACTAACAGGATGTATGAATGCATAGAGAGATTGATGTTAAGGAATTGGCTCACATGATTGGATCCTGGAGACTCATGGAAGAGTTTCATGTCATGTGCTGGCAGGAATTGCTCTTTGCGGGGGCAGTAGGGGCAAAGGGTTCTAGACAGGCCTTCACTTGATTGAATGAAACCCACCCATGTTGTGGAGGGTAATCTGCTTTAGTCAAAGTTCACTGATTTAAATGTTAATATTCAAAAAAGCACCTTCACAGAAACATCCAGAATAATGTTTGGCCAAATATCTGGGCACATTTTAAAACAGTAATATTTTTGAGACATAAAATTAGCCATCACAACAGCTTCACTACAACTAAGGGACTTCATATGAGGCAACTCCATGCAAGTGAAGTAAAAAAATCGTGGTCTAACTGGCGCCACTTTGGGACAACATCAGAGAAGGGATCTGGGAGAGGTTTGTGTAGGAGAGGGAACACACAAGTTGTTGTTCAGTTGCTCCAATGTGTCTGACTCTTTGCAGCCCCATGGAGTGCAGCACGCCAGGCTTCCCTGTCCATCACCAACTCCCAGAGTTTGTTCAAACTTATGTCCATTGACTTGGTGATGCCATCCAACCATCTCATCCTCTATTGTTCCCTTATGCTGTTTTCAATCTTTCCCAGCATCACAGTCTTTTCCAATGAGTCAGTTCTTCGCATCAGGTGAACAAAGTATTGGAGCTTCAGCTTCAACATCGGTTCTTCCAGTGAATATTCAGGACTGTATGCAAGACAGCAAAAGAGACACAGATGTATAGAACAGACTTTTGGACTCTGTGGGAGAGGAAGAGGGTGGGATGATTTGGGAGAATGGCATTGAAACCTGTATACTATCATGTAAGAAACGAATCGCCAGTCTAGGTTTGATACAGGATACAGGATGCTTGGGGCTGGTGCACTGGGATGACCCAGAGAGATGATATGGGGAGGGTTGTGGGAGGGGGGAATCAGGATTGGGAACTCATGTACACCCGTGGTGGATTTATGTCAATGTATGGCAAAACCAATACAGTATTGTAAAGTAAAAAAAAATAATAATAATGAAATAATAAAGAGAAAAAAAAAATTGACTGGTCTGACCTCCTCGCTGTCCAAGGAACTCTTAAGAGTCTTCTCCAACACCACAGTTTGAAAGCCTCAATTCTTCGACTCTCAGCCTTCTTTATGGTCCAACTCTCACATCCGTACCTGAATACTGGAAAAATCATAGGTTTGATTATACAGGCCTTTGTTGGCAAATTGATGTTTCTGTTTTTGAATACACCGTTTATGTTCATTGTAGCTTTTCTTCCAAGAAGCAAGTGTATAAATGGCTTAAATTGAGCCAATACATTTTAGAGCTTCTGGGTTCTGAATGATGTATTCATTTTTTTCCTACCAATTCATATGGAGTCCATGTAGATAATAAATCATGCAGTTGTATATTTGAAATCTTCCACCTGCTCCTCCCATTGGCATCACTGCCTGGAAGGAACCTTGAATGTCTGGGGAATGTCAGGAGCTCATTTACCTGTTGACTGGGGACCACATCAACTGTAGCTACTGATTAGATTCTACAGTGCACGAAGGCCCAACACACCTGACTCTGATCATCAGAGAACAAGGAAGAAATACATACTTTCTTATCTTATAAATTTTCCACAAAAGTGACCAAAATGCATTTTAATATAACAATAACAACAAATATGAATTGTATACTTATAAACAGGAGAGGCAGGAGAGCAGAGTGTAGGGGTCAGGAAATAAGAGCGCACAGGCAGCAGAACTAGGAAAGACACCAGGCACAGTTCACCTTTCAGAGGCTGCTTCCCCTGGGCCTCACCCAAGCCACTGGTTGTACTTGATTCCTTTGTTCTCCATTCCTGTCACGAATCTAACCTTGAGTCCTGGATTCTGACATATCCTGTTATTTGACTCTTACAATCTATTTTTCTGAACTCCACCTATGAGATTGAATATGATTAATTTTATAACAAATGTTATAGAGGAAGACTGAGTTTTTTCCCTAACATTTATTTCAAATTGTCTTTGTAATATGAATTTTTTTCAAGTTATTTTGCCATTTCTTATTTATAAAATCATAGATTGCAGGGCTGGATAATATCTTAGAGAGGAGGGAGGAAAAGTGAGGCCCTAAGAGGATCAATGGCTCAGGACCATCATATCCATGAGATGAGCCTCTGCTCCAGCTCACCTGTTCTTCCAATGCTCGCTCTGCTGCATCACAGGGAGAAAAAACGAGCTGTGTTACCAGAGAGAAGCAGAATTCCCTTCTTGCCAACAGAGACACTCGACTCCTTCCACATATTGCACGTTACTCTGAGAATAGCACAATTTGGTACTAAACAAAATGGCTCATGTGGCTGATCTGGCTCAAGTGAAAAATCAGCAAAGTGGAGACTTGAGTGTCTCTGGATGATAATCGGGTGCGATCCCTGAAGGGGTATGACAAATGTATTAAAGTCTTTCTGCAAAGCCAATTTTGGGCAATGATCTGATTGCTGGATAAATCACAGCAGGAAATTGAAACAAGTGGTGAGGATGGCACAAGCAGGGTACATTATAGGGTAGCAAACAATTTTCTATGCCTTGGAGAAATCACTCTATCAGAGGTGGAGAGGAACCATGTAGCATGTCCAGGGAAATAATGAGACAAGGAAGAAATTAAGAGCATATATGAGATACACAAATCAAAAGGACAAATGGATGTTAGAAGCAGCCTGGAATTAAAAGTCAGAAACTGATGGCTAAAGAGGAAGCTGAAAAGGGACAGAAAAACTGCAAGGGAAACAAAAGCCAAAAAATATACTTAGTTTTCAATAGTTCATGGACTTGATGATTTATTCATAGTACATTTTTTTAATGCCAGTTTAGACTGATGTACCCATGAGGTACAGAACTACCGTCCTTTCTCTTGGCTAGCCAGGCAATACACAGGGAATGCAAATTAGTGTGTTGCTGGGGGCTTTCCTGGTGGCTCAGCAGTAATGAATCCGCCTGCCAGTGCAGGAGACACGGGTTCAATCCCTGATGTGGGAAGATTCCACATGCTGCAGAGCAACTAAGCCCATGCGCCACAACTATTGAGCCTGTACTCTAGAGCCTGGGAACCACAACTACTGACCCCATGCACCCCAACTACACCCACATACCCTAGAGCCCCTGCTCTGAAACAAGGAGCCACTGCAGTGAGAAACCTATGCACCACCATGAAGAGCAGCCCCTGCTGGCCATAGCTGGAGAAAATCCCATACACCAGAAGAAGACCCAGAACAGCCAAAAAATAAAAATAAATAAATAAATAAAATGCTTAAAAATCAGTGTGATGCTAAGTAAAGCATGAACAGAAGATCAATTCATTGAAGTTTTAGCTATCAACCATTTATTGACTTATTCAATTATTCAAACATATATAATGAGCATCTAATATGTAATAGGCACTGTAGTAAAGCACAAAAATGCACAAGATTGCTGTGGTCCCTGTCTTCATTGAGCTAACACGCTAAAGGAGGTAGGGTGAAGGGAGTGATGTACTACCAAGACACACAGAAGTGATTTGGGGTATTAGCTTCTGATGGCTTGCACATAGGACTGTATTCTATTACATATAGCAAAAACTCCAAGTAATAGTGGATTAAACCATTAGAGAATTATTTTTTACACACTATAAGAAATAGGTAGATAGAGATATCTTTTTTGCACATAAAAATATAAACATAGGCTGTCCAAAGGTGCAACTGCTCAAGCATGACACCAGGATCCAAACTGGGTCTGTTTTCTAAACAAGGAGTGTGGCTCAGTGGCTAAATCTAGACTGTTGGCATCAGACTGTCACCTATTGTGGTGGTTGTTGTTCTTCAGTCTCTAACTTGTGTCCAACTCTTTGTGACCCTGTGGACTGTAGCCTGCCAGGCTCCTCTGTCCATGGCATTTCCTAGGCAAGAATATTGGATCAGATTGCCATTTCCTTCTCCAGGGGATCTTTCCAGACCAGGGATTGAACCCGCATCTCCTGCATTGCCAGGCAGATTCTTTACCACTGAGCCACCAAGCATGCTTGTTAACTCATTATTAAATCATGGTTCTGCTACTTATTATCCATAGACTTTGACAAAGTTACTTAACCTCCTTCTGGTTTTTCAGTTTTCCTGTCTGTAAAACAGTGATGAAAATAATAGCCCCCCACATAAATAAAGTTAACTGATCATTGACAAAAAAGCAAAAGCAATGTGATGCAACAAAAGGAGTTTTTTCAATAAATGGTTCTGGAATAACTGGACATCCACATGTGAAAAAGTGAGTTAGATATATACCTTATACCTTCACAAAATTTAACTGGAGTACAGATATAAGTTAAGATGCAAGACTATAAAATTCCTACAAAATAACAGGAGAAAACCTAAATGACCTTGGATATGATGATGCTTTTTTACAACATGAAAGACACAATCCATGGAAGAAATAACTGATAAACTGGACATCATTAAAATTAAAAACTTGAATTCTGCAAAAAGCAATGTCAAGGAAATGAGAAAACAAGGCACAGACTGGAAGAAGATATTTGCAATAGACACATCTGACAAAGAACCATTATCCAACATATACGTACAAAGAACACAAACAATTCAATTAAAAAACAGGACAAAGATCTTGACAGCTCACCAAAGATGATATACAGATTGCAAATAAGCATAAGCACAGTAAAAGATGCTTTATATCATGTGTCATGAGGAAAATGAAAACTAGAACGATAAGATACCACTACAGACCTTTTAGAATGACCAAAATCCAGAACACTGATGCACCAAATACTGACGAAGATGTAGAAACTTTAAATAAGAATTCTCATTTATTTCATTGGGAGTGCAAAATAGTAAAGACACTTGGGAAGACTTCTTGGCAGTTCTTTTTTTATCAAAGTAAACATACTCTTACCATACAATCCAATAACCGAGCTCCTTGGTACAGCTCCACAACTACCCAAAGGAGTTGAAGGCTTGCATCCACACAAAAAGCTACACACAGATGTATGCGGCAGCTTTATTCATAATTGTCAAAACTTGGAAGCAACCAAAATATCTTTCCATAGGTGAATGGATGAATAAATTGTTGTATATCCAAATACTGGAATATTTTTCAGTGCAAAAGAAATGAGTTACCAGGGGACATAGGCACACCTATGGCCGATTCATGTTGATGTTGGACAGAAAACAACAAAATTCTGTAAAGCAATTATCCTTCAATCAAAAAAATAATAATTTTTTAAAAAAAGAATGAATTTTTAATGAGTTTGGCAAATTGCTAGGATATGGGATGAATATATGTAAAATCAATTGTATTTCTGAATACTTCTGATGAATAATTTGGAAATAAAATTAAGAAAACATTTTCATTTATAATTGTATCAAAAAGAATAAAATTCATAAGGATATATATGTGTATGTACATATAACAAAAGAAGTACAACTTTTACACTCTGAAAACTGCAAGGCTTCAATTTTTACTTCCCTGCATTGGACAAGGAAATGGCAACCTGCTCCAGTGTTCTTGCCTGGAGAATCCCAGGGATGGGGGGGAAAAAAATGAATTATCAAATCATGGAAACACATGGAGGAATCTTGAATGTCCCTCACTAAATGGAAGAAGCCAATCTGAGAAGGCTATATGATTCCATAAGACATTCTGGAAAATGCAAAACTATTGAGGCAGTAAAAATATCAGTAATTGCCAGGGGTTAAGGAAAAGGATGACTAGGCAGAGCACAGAGGCATTTAGGGCAGTGAAATTACTATGTATGATATTATAATATCGGGTTCGTTTCACTGCACATATGTCAAACTCATAGAACATACAATACAAGAGTGAACCTTAATGTAAACTATCGATTTGGGGGTGATTATGATGAGTCAAGGTAGGTTCATCAACTGTAACAAATGGACCACTCTGGTGGGTAATGATAATGGGCAAGGCTATGTGAGGGCATGTGGGGTAGTCTTTGTACCTCCCCCCCTCGATTTTGCTGTGAACCTAAAACTTGTCTTTAAAAAATTTATCTTTCAAATAATAGCCTTTACCTCCTACTATTGAAAGGATTAATAGCTTATTATGGGCAAACTGACCTGCATACAGATTTCTCAAGAGGCAGGTTAGGTGGTCTGGTATTCCCATCTCTTTCAGAATTTTCCACAGTTTATTGTGATCCACACAGTCAAAGGCTTTGGCATAGTCGATAAAGCAGAAGTAGATGTTTTTCTGGAACTCTCTTGCTTTTTCCATGATCCAGCGGATGTTGGCAATTTGATCTCTGGTTCCTCTGCCTTTTCTAAAGCCAGCTTGAACATCAGGGAGTTCACGGTTCACGTATTGCTGAAGCCTGGCTTGGAGGATTTTGAGCATTACTTTACTAGCATGTGAGATGAGTGCAATTGTGCGGTAATT
>SJYT01065059.1:124065-161875 GCA_006410635.1 Cephalophus harveyi | reverse complement strand
GGATTGGGGGCAGGAGAAGAAGGGGACGTCCGAGGATGAGATGGCTGGATGGCATCACGGACTCAATGGATGTGAGTCTGAGTGAACTCCGAGAGATGGTGATGAACAGGGAGGCCTGGCGTGCTGCGATTCATGGGGTCGCAAAGAGTCGGACACGACTGAGCGACTGAACTGAACTGATGGGCAAACTGCTGAAATAGTGAAATAGGCAATGTGTACATGTTATCACAGTTGTTAATACTCACATTGGGGTTTGTCCTTATGCTCTGGCCTCTCATAATCTCAAGAAGGCCGTTGCATCCTCAGGCATATAGTATTCTGGATAGGAAGAAGGGGAAAGAATGACAGATGAATGGATAAATAAGACGTGGTATGTATATGCAATGAAATATTACTCAGCCATAAAAAAGAATGAATTTGAGTCAGTTGTAGTGAGGTGAATGAACCTAAAGCCTGTTAAACAGAGTGAAGTAAGTCAGAAAAAAAAACATTGTATATTAACACTTATATGTGTTAATATCCAGAAAAAAATTTTAAGTACTGATGATCCTGTTTTTAGGGGGAAAAAACTGGAGACAGAGGTAGAGAACAGACCTGTGAACACAGCAGGAGAAGGAGACAGTGGAAGGAACTGAGGAGGTAGCATTGACATATACACACTGTCATGTGTAAAACAGCTAGTGGGAAGCCGCTATATAACACAGGGAGCGCAGCCTGGCACTCTATGATGACCTAGAGAGGTGAGATGCAAGTGGGAAGGGAGGTTCAGAAAGGACAGGATATATATACGATCATAACTGATTGACATTATCCTTTGGCAGAAACCCACACAATATCATAAAGCAATTATCCTCCAATTAAAATTTTTTTTAAAAGGAAAAAAAGAAAAAAGAAAATGGCATACCAGCTAAATCTGATCCTTTTAAAATCAAGAGCACAAAAGCTTCTCTGAGAGTCCTGCCCAGCAGAATTTGCTCCCATTGCACTGGACAAAGCTGTGTCCTATGGCCATACCTGGCTGGAAAGTGGTGGAGAATGAGATTGTAGATGAGTTAAGGAGATCATGAATGGAGATTGGGTACTGGATTATAGGCAACCAACAGTGTCTGTTGTGGCTTCCAGAGACAATTGCTCTTAATATATATTTTTAAAATTTTTATTTATTTACTTGTTTTGGGCTGTGCTGGGTCTTCACTGTTGCATGGGCTTTTCTCTAGTTTCAGAAAGTGGGGGATACTCTCTGGTTGCAGTGTGTGGGCTTTTCATTGTAGTGGCTTCTCCTGTGGATCATGGGCTCAGTTGCTCCATGACATGTGAGATCTTTCGAGACCAGGGATTGAACTCCTGTTCCCTACATTGGCAGGCAGATTCTTTGTTACTGAGCCACCAGGGAAGTCTGTTGTTAATATTTGATACATACATGTTTTGTTTTTATAGCTTTTTATCAAAGTATATTTGACGAATAAAGTTATATAAGTTACAAGTGTATAGTATAGTGATTCTCCCTGGTGGCTTAGAGGTTAAAGCGTCTGCCTCCAATGCGGGAGACCCGGGTTCGATCCCTGGGTCGTGAAGATCCCCTGGAGAAGGAAATGGCAATCCACTCCAGTATTCCTCCCTGGAGAATCCCATGGACAGAGAAGCCTAGTGGGTTACAGTCCACGGGGTCGCAAAGAGTCGGACACGACTGAGTGACTTCACCTTATATTATAGTTATTATAAAATATTGGCTACATTCCCTGTATCGTATAGTATATCCTTGTAGCTTATTTTATACACAATAGTTTGTACCTTTCAGTTCTCTACCCCTATATTATCGCTCCTTCTCCCATCTCTGCACTGGTAACCACTACTTTGTTCTCCATGTTTGTGAATCTGTTTTGTTTTTTTTTCCTTATATTTACTAGTTGATGTATTTTTTTTAGATTCCACGCTAAGTGATATCATACAGTATTTGACTTTCTTTGTCTGACATGTCACTTAGCATAACACCCTGCAAGTCCATCTATGTTGTTGCTAATGTCAAATTTTTCCTTCTTTTTATGGCTGAGCAGTATTCCATTGTGTGTGTGTGTGTATACATCTTTATCCATTTAGTTGTTGAATACTTAGGTTGTTTCCATATGTTGACAATTGTAAATAATGCTGCTATAAACATTGGGGTGCATGCAACTTTTTGAAATAGTGTTCGGGGTTTGGGGGGATATATATATCCAGGAGCAGAATTGCTGGTTCATATGGTAGTTCTTTGAGAAACTAATTTTTTGAGAACCGTTTATACTGTTTGCCACAGTGGCCGTACCAGTTTACAGTCCCACCAACGGGGTAGAAGAGTTCCCTTTTCTCCACGTCCTCGCCAACATTTGTTGTTTGTGTTCTTTTTGATGATAGCCATTCTGACAGTGTGTGGTGAAATTTCATTCTGGTTGTGATTTACATTTCCCTGATGGTTAGCGATGTTGGCAATCCTTTCACGTGCCTGTTGGCCATCTGCATGTCCTCTCTGGAAAATGTCTATTCAGGTCTTCTGCCCACTTTCTCATTAGGTTGTTTTTTTCATGTTATGAGCTGTTTATATATGTTGGATATTAACCCCTTATCAGTCCTATCATTTGCAAATATTGTCTTCCATTCAGCAGGCTGTCTTTTCATTTTGACACATATCTGTTTTTATGTCCCCTTTCCCCCTGGATAAGCTAGTTGAACTGAACAGTTCGACTTCTTATCCAGGCAGTATCCACCTGGATCTGGATTCCTCCACACAAGACAATGCACCCAGGGACTTCCCTAGTGGTCCAGTGGTTAAGAATCTGCCTTCCCATACAGGGGACTGGGTTCAAACCCTGGTCAGGGAAATAAGATCCCACACATGGTGGGGTAACTAAGCCAGCGTACCGCAACAAGCCACAACTAAAACCCGATGCAGACAAACATAAATTAATGAATATTAAAAACAAAAATAAGGCACCCAAGTTACTCAATTCCAATCATTCCAATCAAGTCAACTATTTGTTACATTCCTAATATGTATGCAGAACTATGCCCTGTGGTGCATAAGGTCCTGGGGATTTAGAAATGATGACTGACCTTACAGATGATATAATCTCTATGGCAATAGGTGCCCAAAACAAAAGATTTTGAGAACCCTGTGGAAAGAAATCTGACATTAAGTATGAAGAGCTTAAGAAATGTTCACACCTTTAACCTAGCAATTTCATTCCAAGAATATGCTAGGTAAACAATTAGAAAGCCAGATAAGAATACATGCAAAAAGATGTTAACAATGTGCTGCTATCAATAGTCAAAAGGTCATACAACTGACTGTTAAATTGTCACAGAAATTATGTTTATGAGGAGTTTTTATGCTATAAGAAACAGTTTTATGTTTTTAGTGTTCTGAGAAATGTAATATTGTAAGGAAAATGCTCAACGTATGTTAAATGCAGGAGGAGCAGTTGACAAACTTGCATACAGTATAGAGGTTAAGTATATAGACTTTGGAGTTGAATGAACCAGTTCCAAGTTCCTTTTGCAAAACTCATTATTTATTTATTTAAATTTAACTTCTCTTAAGCCGCTAAAGCTAATATGGAAAAATAGAGAGGGAAGGAAAAATAATTTAAGAGGAAAGAAATGCCTAAGTAAAGCACTGTAGAGCAAAAGGTGCCAGTTTTGAGTGGAGCACAGAACAAGAGACAGTCTTGTAGAGAAGACTCTTGCCGCTTGGTTTAGAGGACCCAGCAGATCCGACGGTGCATGGAGCCTCAGTGGCAAACAGGAATGCTTTTTGGAGCCTTTGGCAGCCCCTGTAGATGAATCGCAGCACAGACTTAGGATTTTGAAGCAAAGCTCTGCAATCATCAGTGGATAGCTTCTCTCCTTTTGGAAAATAGCTCTTTTCCTACTACTGGGCCTAGGGGAGACTGAATGGCTTCAAGTTGCCAGTGATCCAAACTGTCCATCATGAACTCAGTGTTATCTGACCCAAAGAGCCATAAAGTCAAGCGTTCACAGCAGCATTCAATCAGATGGAAGCGGTAAATACACGAACAGACCCAAGGAGGCCCAGGATGCCACATTACATTGAATTAAAGATCTTGTGTCCTAGGAAAGAGATTCAGGGTGAAGAGACCAACTAGATACGTAAGAATCCAGGTTCAGGAATCTAGACTAAAGAGATGACAACAGGGAGGGGGTGGGTTACCTTGATAAAGAAAAAAATCTATACTTGATAAGAATTTATAAATACTCTATTGGTCTCCTTACTGTTTCTAAAAATTCCAAGACTGCTCCTGACTCAGAGCCTTCATTCGTACCTGCTATTCCCCTTCCCTAAAATACTTTTCTTCTCCCTAGCTTTACAACTCGCTCCATCTTTTCCTTCTATCTTAGCTCAAAAGTGACTTTCTCAGTGAAGCTTCCCCGACCCAATTTCCATTCCCTCCTAAAACTTTATATTCCTCTTTTCTGCTTTTTTCCCCCGTCTTTAGCATTCATTACTAGCATGCTATATATAACTGCCTAATCTATTCTCTTTATTTTCTGTTTCCTTCCTGAAGGTAGAGATTTTGTCTATTTTGTTCACATCTATACGCTGGAGCCCAGAACACCTCCAAGCACACATTGAATCCAGGGACTAGCCGACAGGGACCCTAGAGTTTCAAAAGTAATGGGGGAAATGCTGGTTTGGTTGGCAGAAATATGATATCTGAGAAATTTGGTTTGGAGAGAAAGACTCAGCACCTGACATTTGTAATGAGTCCTGGTAGAGTGGCTGGGGCTTCCCTGGTGGCTCAGCAGTAAAGAATTCACCTTTGATGCAGGAGATGCAGGTTCAATCCCTGGGTCAGGAAGATCCCCTGGAGGAGGGCATGGCAACTCACTCCAGTATTCTTGCCTGGAGAATCCCATGGACTACTAGTGGGCTACAGTCCATAGGGTTGCAAAGAGTTGGACATGACTGAAGGGACTGAGTGTGCACAAATGCACACGCGCACACACACAGAGTGGTCATCATGAAAGTAAAGCACAGAGGCTGATATCTTTTCATCCTCCACCACGCCCCCATAAGGTTCACCGAAAAGCCAGAAATCATTGGACACAGAGCCAGCCCATTAGGGCTTATGTCCTGGCTCAGCTAAGAACCAGCTAGATGACCTCAGGGGCTTCCCAGGTGGCTCTAGTGGTAAAGACCCTGCCTGCCAATGCAGGAGACGTACAAGATGCAGGTTTGATCCCTGGGTTGGGAAGATCCCCTGGAGAAGGAAATGGCAACCCACTCCAGTATTATTGCCTGGAGAATCCCATGGACAGAGTAACCTGGTGGCCTGTAGTCCATGGAATCTCAAAGAGCTGGACACGACTGGAGTGACTGAGCACATGAGCAAGAACTAGCTGGGTGATCAGTCTTTCATATCAGGTCTCAACTTCCTTGTCAAAAAAATGAGAGTTGAAGAAGACTTCTAAGTTTCCTCCAAGCTTTACAGAACCTGTTATCCCAGGACCAAAAGAGCTGCAAGCTAAGCCATTACATAAGAGGTCCTTTCTAGCCTTCATACTCTGCAATTCTAAGAAGGGTACAGTGTGGGCATCCTTTTATGTAAACAGCAGATGCAAAAATGGACAGCTTAGGAAGAGGGGCTTTCTCAGAGGGTAGAACAAAACTGTTTTCTTCAGATAGATGCCCCAGAAAGGGTGGAATTTTGCTTTCTAGACTGACTTCATTGGCCCCACAATATAGTAATCTCATTCTTAGAGTGCCACCTACTGATAAAGGACTTTTCAAGCAGCAGATAAAATGTGATCTCAAAAAGACTTGTTAACTCTTGCTCATCCTGGGCTTTAATAAGTTTGTTTTAGGAAAGAGTGTCAGGTAATATTTAAAAACAAAAATGCTTCCATAACGAGACTTCTATAACACCATTAACATTCAGAAAGGAAGAGGAAATAAAGCTTTGCAGGCTTTCTTTAGTATTTCTAAGAAAAGATTAAACCTTTAATTTGTTCTTCCGCACAAGGGATCCTTTGCCTAACAAAATGCACATTTTCCTGAAAGGTCAGGAGTATTAACCAAATTTGAATAGGGAAATTTCCATTTTAATTGCAGTCAGGGGACTCTCCGCTTTCAATAGTCCCAGGGGTAATCCTGTTCGCAAGTAAAATAATCAGTCCATAATGTTTGCTTTGGTAAATTCAGACTTTCATTTATTTTGTTTTCATTCTGGGCCCACCTGTTCTTGTGATGTGAGATCAGGGCAGTTTTAAATGACAGCCTTTAGCTCACACTCTCTTTAAAAACAAACCAAATACCTTCAAAACCCATTTTGAGCTGGCAGGGAGGCTTGAGTAAGAGGTTATTTATGACGTGCTATGCCTGCCTGGATCCGGTGGGCAGCCCAGATGGGCCCCACACTCTTGTCTTTCCCAAGCAAAAAGCCTCTGCTCAGCCATTCCTGGCTTTTTAAAATCTGTCTTTAGTAACTACCACTGGAGGGTGCTTGAAATCTTTGTGGGGACTCTGATGTGGTTTTGTTACTAGCCCATCCCCCAAAGAACAGACTTTAGCAGTGTAAGACAGACTGAAGAGAGGTTAGTTATCTTCCAACAAAAGGAGCCTATTTTAAAAGAATTATATTCTGACTTGTGGGCAGGGAAGGGACAGAGCATTAGGATGAGACCCTAGGGCCTGAGAATGATGCTGATACATCGGGTGGGATAATTTAAGCCTTCAAGGCCAACAGCCTTTAAAAGATAGGTAAGAAAAGAAGATTCTGAGAAATCCAGCCGTAGTGCTAAATAGTTCAAAGCTTGGATTCTGAAGTCAGAAAGGACCAGATTTATATTTCAGTCCTGACTTTTACTCACTGTCATTTAAAAGGGTGGGTAAGTTACCTAGCCTCTCTGGGACTCAATTTTCTCAACTATAAAGTGGGATAAGAAGACATACCTCACTGGGCTGTTTTCAAGATTGATACACAGCACCTGGCACCTAAAAATGTCTCTATAAATAGTATTGATCATTATTAATAATGATTTTATCTATAAAACTGTCCCTTAGCCAGCATTGATTAGAGGATTAGAAGGGCAGAATGAGGCAGTGGAAAGAGCACTGGATTGGAAATCAGGTCTTTATTCCAGATTCAATAAGACTGACTCATATAACATGAGACCAGTCCACTTGGTTTTCTTGAGGGCCTCAATTTCTTCACTTACTAGATAAAATCACTAGTGTGCCTGGTCTTTTTCAGTTCTGAAATTAAAATCAATGAAATCTGTTGCTTTTAAAGTAGTAAGTTTTAAAGTTCTGAGTAAAGGAAAGAATGTTATTATTATAAAAATGACTCTTCTGGGGCTAAGAAGAAACTTTTCAATCAAACCTTTAGGTTGAGTCTGGCCCCCCGACCCTCCACTAGAGCTATCATAAATAAGAGAACATTTTGGAGCACAAAGACGTCCTTGTTGATTGTTGAAATTGGGTGAAGGGAGAGCAGGGCCTGAGCAACTCTGGCCTGGCTGAGCAGAGCTCAGGGTAGTCTTTTGCAGGGCACCTAGAGACTCAGCTGGGACAACCCTGAGGCTTAGCACATCAGGTTCCCTGGGGGATAACTGACCATTGGATTGAATTATGTCAGATAGAGGAGCTGCTTGTAAAACTAGTAAATACTCCCCAAGGATCAGAGTTGAACCAACACATTGTACCTTTCAAACTGCTGAACAGCCTGTGGGAAAAATGACCTTGTAATCAAACCAGACTGCCAATATGAGGTCAGCCCAGAATGGAAGTGATTTGGGATATAGAAATCAAATTTATGACCTGTCTTATTCCACCAGCTTTTATGGATTCTCTGGCTAGATTGGGGATAGGCAGAGTTAATGTAGCCAGTCTGAAGGCAGCTAGCCTGCTGAGCTTTGGAATTCTTTTTTCCAGAAAATTTAACTTGGTCTCAATTATGAATCAATCCAAGGATAAGACCCTTAATGGTCATATAAAGGTAAGTTGTAGATCTCATATACTTACCCTTGAGCAGCAAAGCATTCTAAAACTGGTGAATTTTCCAATAAAATATAATATTTCTTTTGCCAGATAACCTTTTTTTTAATTGACTTTGTTTTGTTTTAAAATAAGTGGATTATGTTCAAATGGAATTGCTTAGAACTGAGAACTATTGTCTAAGTCCACTTAGAAAACCAACACCACACATTTTTATTTTATACAAAGCTAGTATTATAAATAGAAAAATTACAACAAAAAAGTTTCCCTTAACGCCAGAACCCAATGAGACCCATGAGTAATGTCTTACAGTATTTTTCTATGTAGCTGTATGTAGATGTAAATAAAACTGGTATACAATCTATGACTTTATTTTTTAACAGCTCTAAAGAAAGTTCTGACCAAAAAATGTTCTGGCATACTTTGAAAATCAAAAAGATTGACAAGGAGTAGATAATGGGCAAGTTAGAAAACTAGAACTTGAAACATTAAAAATTCAGGAGGGCATTTGACTGATATTGTGGAGCAGAATATAATTTCAGAAAACAAAAATAATTTGTAATTTAAAAGATGTCCTCTTTTCAGAGATTTGTGTGTCTCTGTGTGTATGTTTCCTGTCAGGCCTATTTGTTTATTTTGCAGTTTTTTGCTTCCTGAAACCATTCAATTAAGCCCTATACATCTTTTTTTTACTGCTTTCTTTATTGGGAAGAGACTTCAAAGCACTCCCCAAAATTTAGCCACAAAGATCTTTATTAAACAGTCAAAGAAAGTTATGTGATTTAAGATACTGTGCAGCTCTGAGACTGATGGGATTACATTGTCAAGTGAGATGAAAATGCTATTAAAACTGATTGAATATAAGATACTACAAAGTGCTGTGCATCAATAACTTTGAAATAAGTCTGTGATTTGCTATCTTAAGATCCAAGGACTCTATTTCTATCCATGTAGTCATGTTATCTATGGAATTTCTTACCAGATTAGGAAAAAATTATGTTATACAACGTATAACTACATTATGTGCCTTGGAGCTGTACATCTCACATTGTCATGGGAAATTCAGCCAGATCCTCCTGTGCTGTCTACATAAGACCCATAAACAACAATCAAAGCCAAAAAGTGGCTGTGTTTCCGAAGCAAAATTTAGCAGATTGAAGTCCATTAGGTTAGCACAGTTCTGATTCACAGAGAATTTTTGAATCCGAAAAATAATCTAGGGGCAAAGGATACTGCTGAATATCCCAGTGAATAACAATCAGGGCCAACATGAATGTTTACTTTATGCCAGACACTATCATGAGTTCACAATAGGCCTGTGAATCAAGAACTGTTACTTTCCCTTTTTTTAATATTTATTAATTTGGCTGCACTGGGTCTTCATTGCAGCATGCAGGATCTTTCAGTTGCAGCATGTGATATCTAGTTCCCTGAGCAAGGATTGAACCCAGGTCCCCTGCATTAGGAACATGAAGTCTTAGCCACTGGACTGCCAGGGAAGTCCAAGAACTGTTACTTTCTTGATAGTTAAGCCCACTGCTGCTGCTGCTGCTAAGTCGCTTCAGTCGTGTCCGACTCTGTGCGACCCCATAGACGGTATCCCACCAGGCTCCCCCGTCCCTGGGATTCTCCAGGCAAGAACACTGGAGTGGGCTGCCATTTCCTTCTCCAATGCATGAAAGTGAGAAGTGAAAGTGAAGTCGCTCAGTCGTGTCCGACTCTTAGCGACCCCATGGACTGCAGCCCACCAGGCTCCTCCGTCCATGGGATTCTCCAGGCAAGAGTACTGGAGTGGGGTGCCATTGCCTTCTCCGAGTTAAGCCCACAGTCTCCCCTTTAACAAGACCCTCACTCTTCTCTCCTCTCATTACAAGAACAAAGACTTGCTCAAAATAAATTACATGCTCTCTCTATGGTTCCTGGTACACTTAATTCAGATACCTTTCAGAACTCACTAGAAACCTTGCTTTCCTAAAAGAATTTCCCTAGTTCTTAGGCTATTTTTGGTCCATTCTCTTACACTTACACTCCTAGTACCACCTATTTCAACCAGTATAACCCAAATCATAATTTTTGAAAATTACTAATTGAATTAAGTATCTTCCCTAGTAGAATTCTTCCAGAAGGTAGAGACTATGTTTTGCGTCCACTGTAGTCTTAGTACAGGGCAGAGATTTGGCATATAATAAATCTTTATTGTATGAATACATAAGTAAGGACAACATAGCTGTTTCGTTGATCACGGGGAGGTGATAGAGAAAACGTAGCCTACATAAAGGAAGCACGCTACATGTGGAAAAATATTGTTATGAAAACACAACCGAAAGCAGAGGGACCGATCATCACAGAGATCAGGCAGCCCTGCCCTCTGCTGGTGGTTCGGAGTATATAGGGGAGGCTGGTTCTTAAAAGGGAAGCGGCTGTGGAGAAGGAAGAGGAGCTGGAGAAGGCGAGAGCCACAGGCGGGATCCTCGCCATGGGTTCGCGGACCTAGAACTGTTGAAGGTACCGGTCGGGAACCGAGCTGGCGGCTGCTTCTTCTCGTGGTCCCCATGACTGAGAACTGGCTGACTACCCGACCTTGGGCCCTGGCTGGAAGCGCCGTGAGGTTTTTAAAAATCCTTGACATAAACCATTCTTTCTTGCTGCCAGCACCCATTCATATATTCGTTCAGACTGTCTACCTTTAGGGGACTCTCACATGATGCTGTTCTCAGAGGGGCATGGCATAAAATCATTACCAGCCTGACAAGTTCTGCCTGCAAAACCCTTGAAGGCAAAAATGAAAATACCACTTACACTGACTTAGAAGCTGCTGCTGCTGCTGCTAAGTCACTTCAGTCGTGTCCGACTCTGTGCGACCCCATAGACGGCAGCTCACCAGGCTCCCCTGTCCCTGGGATTCTCCAGGCAAGAACACTGGAGTGAGTTGCCATTTCCTTCTCCAATGCATGAAAGTGAAAAGTGACAGTGAAGTCGCTCGGTCGTGTCCGACTTTTAGCGACACCATGGACTGCGGCCTACCAGGCTCCTCCATCCATGGGACTTTCCAGGCAAGAGTACTGGAGTGGGGTGCCCTTGCCTCCTCCGACTTAGAAGCTGCTGCTGCTAAGTCGCTTCAGTCGTATTAGGGGACTCTCACATGATGCTGTTCTCAGAGGGGCATGGCATAAAATCATTACCAGCCTGACAAGTTCTGCCTGCAAAACCCTTGAAGGCAAAAATGAAAATACCACTTACACTGACTTAGAAGCTGCTGCGTCTGCTGCTAAGTCACTTCAGTCGTATCCAACTCTATGCGACCCCATAGACGGCAGCCCACCAGGCTCCCCTGTCCCTGGGATTCTCCAGGCAAGAACACTGGAGTGGGTTGCCATTTCCTTCTCCAATGCATGAAAGTGAAAAGTGAAAGTGAAGTCGCTCAGTCGTGTCTGACCCTCAGCGACCCCATGAACTGCAGCCCACCAGGCTCCTCCGTCCATGGGATTTTCCAGGCAAGAGTACTGGAGTGGGGTGCCATTGCTTTCTCCAGACTTAGAAGCTAGCTTCAATCTATTCACACTTTTTTTTATTCAATTGGCTTTACCCACAAAAAAAGCAGACAATCTCTAAAGACTATTGATTTAGTATAAATATTATTTCTAATTTATCCTGGGCTTCTAATGACTATAGCTTTACTAACTTGACCTTATTCATTTAATTTGGGACCCTAGCCTTGTATTCTAATTCTGGTTTAGTTTGTTCATCTCACACTTTTTTTTTTGAAGGCTATTATACACCAAATGTTGCACTAGTTACTGGGACATAACAGTGAACAAGACAGATGCTACCTGACCTCACAGTGTAGTCTGGTTGAGAATATAGATGTGTTAATAGGCAATTGCAAAAATAGCAGGGGTCTACAGCTCATGAACAAAATTCAGGGAGGGTTTCTTTTTGTTTGTTTTAAATCCCTTAAATGCTAAACACAACTGGATGTATGTGTTTATGTGTAGTTTTCATTGTTTTCAGCAAATTCTTAATCATCTTCAGTCTAATAGTTGAGGTGAGACAAAACTACATGCAAAAGGCACAACAGCATGTATAACCAAAGCATAAACAAATCACCCAGCTTAGTTGTTTTGAACTGGATGTACTATATAATTGGGGACAGGCAGGGGCAGCTCTGAATTAGTTACCAAAAACTCCTGTTTAGAAAATCTATGTGGAGTCTTTTCAAGGAGAACAACAAAAAAAAAAGCAGGTGATGAAGACTGTACCATTGTTCCCCATCATTCTTTCTTCTCTCCTTGTGATTTGATTAAACTGCTCCACCACAACCCTCCTCCCCAAACACACACATCGGACTTGGCCACATGGCTGGTTTTGCCTGATGCAATGTACTTGGGGGTGTTGTATCCACTGTCCAAGCGGAAGCTTGAAGAGATTTCCAGTAGTTACGTATTGCTCTATTCCAGGAATGGGCTCTTTCTCCAACCTAGTCCCAGAATAAAGAGCATTTGTAGCAGAGCTGACCAGTGAATAACACATAAGATGAATAAGAAATAAACCTTTGTGGCTGTAAGTCACTGGGACTTGGTGGTTGCTTGTATTTCACATAACCTAGCAAGAGTAGACAAGATCACCAAGTTTCAGACACCCAATGGGATTCAAACAGAGGCTCAAAAGGAAATACAGAGCCAATATAGAATAGACACAACTTTCTAGAGCAAGACAAGAAATTAAATAAACATATAAAAAGGTCTGTAGCCAAGTAAACAAAGAAGCAAATTAAGGGAGAAAAGAAATAAAGATATTAAAGTTTAGAAATTAATAAAAATCAGCAAATTTCTGGTTATGAAATCAGTATACAATAGCAAATTGCATTTACATATAATGAACAAAGAAGATATATAATAACAGCAACAAAATTACTTAGAAATAAATCTAATACCAATGTCATCTGTAAATGTTAAGTTTTTGAGAGAGTAGTTCCCTAAGAAGAGGACATTATAAAGAAGCAGGACAGTTAAAAGAAAGTCAGCATCCTCAAAGACAGATTCCTCCACTATAGAGCACCGAAAAAGGATTAGGCAGAGTCCAACAGAGCTGCTTCTGAAAATAATGGCTATGTTTAAAAAAAAAAGGAAGGAAAAGACTAAATATTTTGAGATGTGTATTAGTAGAATGTTATAAAAATAATGATTTGTTCTATTTATCTGTTCTTTACATTGTGACTTTATTATTTTGTTTGAAATTCTCAGAACATCAGATATATTCACAAATACCAAGTCACATATAAAATTTTAAAAACTTTTAAAATAAGATAAATCTAATAAAAGACATGTAAGACCTCTATGGAGAATATATAAATCTAATATTAAATATTAGATTAAATCAAAGAGATGGGAATACCAGACCACCTGACCTGCCTCCTGAGAAATCTGTATGCAGGTCAGGAAGCAACAGTTAGGGCTGGACATGGAATAACAGACTGGTTCCAGATAGAAGAAGGAGTATGTCAAGGCTGTATATTGTCACCCTGTTTATTTAAATTATATGCAGAGTACATCATGAGAAATGCTGGACTGGATGAAACACAAACTGGAATCGAGATTTCTGGGAGAAATATCAATAACCTCAGATATGCAGATGACACCACCCTTATGGAAGAAAGTGAGGGGGAACTAAAGAGCCTCTTGATGAAAGTGAAAGAGGAGAGTGAAAAAGTTGGCTTAAAACTCGATATTCAGAAAACAAAGATCATGGCATCCAGTCCCATCACTTCATGGTAAATAGATGGGGAAACAGTAGAAACAGTGAGAGACTACATTTTGGGGGGCTCTAAAATCAGCTCCAAATTTTGGGGGTGCTGCAGATAGTGACTGCAGCCATGAAATAAAAAGACGCTTGCTCCTTGGAAGAAAAGTTATGAGCAACCTAGATAGCTTATTAAAAAATAGAGACATTACTTTGCTAACAAAGATTTGTCTAGTCAAAGCTACGGTTTTTCCAGTAGTCATGGATGGATATGAGAGTTGGACTACAGAGAAAGCTGAGCGCCGAAGAATAGATGCTTTTGAATTGTGGTGTTGGAGAAGACTCTTGAGAGTCCCTTGGACTGCAAGGAGATCCAACCAGTCCATCCTAATGGAAATCAGCCCTGAATATTCATTGGAAGGATTGATGCTGAAGCTGAAACTCCAATACTTTGGCCACCTGATGTGAAGAACTGACTCGTTGGAAAAGACCCTGATGCTGGGAAAGATTGAAGGCAGGAGGAGAAGGGGACGACGGAGGATGAGAGGTTGGATGGCATCACCAACTCAATGGACATTGAGTAAGCTCTAGAGTTTGAGTAAGCTCTAGGAGTTGGTGATGGACAGGGAAGTCTGGTATGCTGCAGTCCATGGGATTGCAAAGAGCTGGACACAACTGAGTGACTGAACTGAACTGAATATTAAGGAAGACTTAAACAAGGAGGACATCATACAAAGGTGATTTTAGTGCCTTAGTAGTTTGTGTAAGCAAACTAGAACCTAAGCCTGTAATATCTTAAGGTTAAGAAATTGAAATCTTTGGACCACCAATTGCAAACAGCCAACGAGACTTCTCAAAATAATGCAGCCACTTAAGCTATAGCCACCCAAATAATTTCCTTGCTTTGCTTCCACCTCTGATGTATAAAATACGTTTCCCCTAGCTCCTGTTGGTGGACTGCAGATTTTAACCACTTCAAGTTTAATGCTGCTCTATTCAAATCTATGTTTGCTCGAATAAATTCTCAAAAATTTTAATATGCCTCAGTTTACAAGACCATATAAATGGAGAAGGATATATATGAGTGCATGTGTATATATGTAAACTAATAGTACATGTGTGTGTTAGTCACTCAGTCATGTCTGACTCTTGCGACCCTATGAAGGGGTCTTCGTAGCCCACCAGGTTCCTCTGTCCATAAAATTCTCCAGGCAAGAATGCTAGAGTGGGTTGCCATTTCTTTCTCCAGGGGATCTTCCCAACACAGGGATCAAACCTGAGTCTCCTGCCTTGTAGGCATATTCTTTACCATCTGAGCCACCAGGGAAGCCCAATTCTATTATATGAAAATTATATGAAAATGTGAATAAGAAGAACAAAATGGGAATACTTGCTCTATTATATAGTAATTGAGACTAACTGATCAATATCCTGAAACAGACTCTAACATATATAGAAACTGAATTTGTTACAGAGCAATTACCTGTTGCTATGTCGTAAACTACTCCCAACACTTCAGATCTTAAAACAGCACTAGTTTTATAATTTCTTACAGTTCTGTGGATTGATTAGCCAGTTCTTGTGTTGGTCTCACCTCCACTCAGTCATGCAGCTTCATTCAGGTTAGTGACTCTGCTGGGCTGGCAAGTCCAAAGACTGCTCTCACCTGGCTGGGACTTTAGTGCTGACTGTTGGCTGGGGTTTCAATTCTCTTCCAGGTGACCTCTCACTATTTGTTAAAGCCAGTAGCAGGATCAACTCAGATTCAAGCAAAAAGAAAATAAACCTACTTCCTGATGGATGGAGTAGGATATATATACCAGGAGGGAAGGAATTGATCATGGCTGTCTTTGGAGCTTATCTAACACAGCTGAACTTACAGGCTAGTGAGAAATGGAGGACCTATCAAATAGGTTATCCATACTGAATAAAAAATTGGACCCTACCTCACATTGTTTAGTCGCTAAGTCTTATCTGACTCTTTGAGACACCATGGACTGTAGCCCACCAGGCTCCTCTGTCCATGTGCTTTCCCAGGCAAGAATACTGGAGTGGGTTGCCATTTCCTTCTCCAGGGCCTCTTTTCCACCCAGGAATCAAAATTGTGTATCCTGCTTGGCAGGTGGATTCTTTACCACTGAGCCACCAGGCAAGCCTCGCCTCATACCATAAAGAAAGAAAGAAATTGAAGTCGCTCAGTCATGTCCTACTCTTTGCGATCCCATGGACTGTAGTCTACCAGGCTTCTCTGTCCATGGGATTTTCCAGGCAAGAGTACTGGAGAGGGTTGCCATTTCCTTCTCCAGGGGATCTTCCTGACCCAGGGATCGAACCCAGGTCTCCTGCATTGCAGGCAGATGCTTTA
Source organism: Cephalophus harveyi (assembly GCA_006410635.1). Classification (NCBI taxonomy): domain Eukaryota; kingdom Metazoa; phylum Chordata; class Mammalia; order Artiodactyla; family Bovidae; genus Cephalophus; species Cephalophus harveyi. The sequence goes on along the minus strand of SJYT01065059.1, from coordinate 145,781 downwards.
CCCTCTGAGCCACCAGGGAAGCCCACCTCATACCATACACAAAGACAAATTCCAGACAGATTAAAGGCTAAAATGTAGAAAGTAAAACTATAAAACTTTGATAAAACAAACAGGAGAATATGTTTACGACCTTGGAAGAGGAAAGGATTTCTGAAGTGAGACATCAAGACGACCCAGAGGGATGGTACGGGGAGGGAGGAGGGAGGGGGTTTCAGGATGGGGAACACGGGTATACCTGTGGCGGATTCATGTTGATGTATGGCAAAACCAATACTATATTGTAAAGTAATTGAAGTGAAGTCGCTTAATCGTGTCCGGCTCTTTGCGACCCCATGGACTGTAGCTTACCAGGCTCCTCCCTCCATGGGATTCTCCAGGCAAGAGTACTGGAGTGGGTTGCCATTTCCTTCTCCAGGGGATCTTCCTGACCCAGGGATCGAACCCAAGTCTCCTGCATTGCAGGCAGATGCTTTAACCTCTGAGCCACCAGGGAAGCCCTCCAATTAAAATAAATAAATTTATATATTTTTTAAAAAAAGAGTCAAAGGAGACTTATGAGTGAATTTCAGCTATGTTGTGGGCTAAGGGCTTCAATGGTAGAGAAACTAACCACCATGTTTGACATGGTTTACACAGGAAAATACTTTTCATGTTCTAAGAGTATAGGACTAATTTATAAATCCTCTTTGCACTCATTTAAAAATTTTAATATAATTTTGGTTGTACTTTCTAAAAATACCTGCAGCTGTTAACCAAAGCCAGGTAAAGCATATTCACTTAAAGCAGCCAGAGGGACTTCCCTGGTAATCCAGTGGCTAAGACTCCCAGCTCCCAATGCCAGGTGTCCCGGTTTGATCCCAGGGCAGGGAACTAAATCCCACATGCCCGCAATGAAGAATTTGCACACCACAACTAAATATCCTTCATGCTGCAACTTAAGAGCAACTAAGGATCCCACATGCTAAAACTAAGGTCTTGGGGCAGACAAATAAACAAACATTTAAAAAATTTGTTTTGATTGCAGATGAGAAACAAGGGATACTCATGTGCTCTTCTAATGGAAGTAGAAGTAGGTACCACCTACTTGGAAAACAATTTGACTTAATAATTTCAAGGAAGCACTAACCTATAATCCAGCAATTCTACTTTCAAGTGTATTTGCTGAAAAACTCTTGAAAATAAATATCAGAAGGCAAAATGTTTACAGCAGCAACATTTACAATAATTTTTAAAAAATGAAATTTACCCAAATTGGTTGATAAAAGAATGACTTGTTCTTTAAATGGAATATTAGGTATGAAGTTGGCTGCCTTTCAAGGCGAGCAAAAAAGCACAAGGTAAGCAAAAAAAAAAGTCACAGAAGACTAGACTCAGTATAATTCTACTTACATAAAGTTCAAAAATACAGAAAACCAAACAACATATTGGTTGGAGACTGATATGTGATAAGATCATAAAGAAAAATAAGGGAATAATAAATATAAAATTCAGGATTGTGGTTACCTCTGGGAAGAGAGATGAATGAGAGCAAGGAGACACAGAGTGGGCTTGGCTACAAAGGTATTGTAATTGCCCATTTTTAAACCAGCTACTGAATTCATGGGTGTTCATAGTGTTGTTATTCTTTAAGCCTTCCACATATGTTATAATTACTACTTTACATATATTCAATATCCAATAAAAATGATAAGAAAATTAAAGTCTTTACAAATCCATGGAATGTAATGAATGATGAGTGTGCAATAGCAGAAATAATAAAAATTTAAAATTTGAAAACAAGAGTGATTTAAATCCCTTTTCCTTGATTTCCAAAACCTAGACAAAAGAGCAACTTGGGTTTATTTTTTCAACCAGTTTTTTCTTCAACAGCAATTTTTTTTTCTCCCCATCTTCAGCAGGAACCTGAACTGTATGAGAAAACAAGTCATGTGGCTATATAGGAGAAGCTTCTGGAACTAAAGGATAGAATGGAGAGGAAAAAGATAAGTTGACCTTTGTCCCAGAGTATCTAAAGTTCATCAGATTCATCGAGAAAGCAACAGTAAATCCCCTATAGTGGCTTGCATCCGGTCTGTGTATGACATTCACCCCCCTCTTCCCCCTCTCCCCACTGTCTCTCACTACCCCCCATCTCAGCTTTACTTTGATCTTATGATAAAGATCCTGGGTTACATTACAAAACCCTCATCTATTAACTTGGCACAGTAGGCTCCAGATCTAATCACTTCTTCGTAATTCTCATGATCTCCTCCCTGGCTCTGAAGGGGTTGCCTTTGGTGAGAAAAGAAGGTCCCACATTTCCATTGTTTTTCAAATTTCCTCCTTTTTCTTTATCTTCAATCCCATAGGGATCATTATTTATCTTTCTAGAGTGGTCTCTCTGCATGGTCTAGAAGTCAAATTTATCAAGTATTGAGTGTATCTGTTAGTTCCCTTAATTTAGGATTCCTGCCCAACATCCTGTCCAGGTTATTCTAAATTTGTCTACATGCCTGGCTCTCAGAAGACTCCAAGGTACCAATCCATTTCTAAAAGAACAAGGAACCATGCAGTTTTGTAAAGTATACATCCTGAGCTCTTCACTTACTCTGAGATCCTGAACAAGTTACTTAGACTTTTTGTATCTCAGTTTCCTCTCCTCTAAAATGGAGAAAAAATAAGACTTATCTGAAAGAGTTATAGGGAGGACAAAAGATGGTATACATGTTGCAGATCCTTTGAGGCTACTTATTAATATCCTTTCTCTCTCCCAGAAAAGACTACCTCAGGATGACATTGGGACCTGTGAAGCAAAAAGATTCTGAGCTCTGCTCAGCTCTGCTAAATCAGAATCTCAGAGAAGATGGGGGGTGGCTGAGAATCTACATTTAATTCTGATCAAAGTGATAATTCTGACATACATACGTGGTAGGCACCATTTTAAGAATAGCCCCCAATGACCTCACTCTTGCATAATCCCATCCCTTTTGAGTAGGGATGAAATCTGTGATTATGATGAGATATCATTTGCCCAGGAAGAGATTATCTGAGTGAGTTTCATCTCATCACATGAGCACTTTAAAAGCAGAGTTTTCTCTAGCAGATAACAGAAAAGAAAATATGTGAAACCCTAAGGAGGTAGCCCAGTGGAGCTCACCTGGACTTCTGGCCTATGGAACTATTAGATAATAAAATGGGGTTGTTTGAAGTCACTAAACTTGTGGCAACTTGCTATGCAGCCATAGAAAATCAGAACAATATTCAAACTTGAGAACAGCTAGAAATAATATCCTATTCTCACTCTCCTATCCCCTATGCACACTAGCATTGATTTATCTCTGTCTGCATTTGAAGGTTTTTTTTTTTTTTAAACTGAAGGAAGGTGGACAAATGTTTTTATGAGAAGGGCTGAGTAATGGAAGAAAAAAACCCAGGAAGTTGAAAGGTGATAGAATAGTGACTAGTTTTCAGACTAGTTTTCAGTCTTTTAGGAGCCTAAAAGTTGAGAGTTCAAGGGGGATTTGAGGGGCTTTCAAACATATGGAAAGCTGCTTTTGGCAAACGCAGAGGCAGTGTCCTTAGCAGAGCCCTGGGCTATCCCATGCTGGGTAGTGAGTCTTCTCCCACGCAATATCCATAGACACAAGCTACCAATCAAGAGAAGGAAGATGGGACTCACACCTTTGGATGTCTTCTGCAGATAACTGGGGCCACTGATGGAAGTGGGGGCAGGTTGTGGGACAATGGCTAATTAGCAGGCCCCATCAGACTAGCAGACATCTAGGCTGCACGTGAAAATAAGTACCATAGGTATGATATTTAGTAGACTTTCCATAAAAGGCTGGTTCTCATTTAAGCTTCCCCTTAATTGATAAGAATGTGTTAATAGTCCTGATTATCAAATCCTATTCCTGGCCTAGTTCTACATTCCCTGTTAATTTGAGCAGAAATTTATTTCTGTCTATTGTAGCTCCCTATGATATGTTCCCTTTTCTTCCTAAATGCCTTGTCCTTCAATCACTTTCCCTAGGAATGAGGATTGTACTAAAGCTTGACTTCAGCCACAATATTTCCCCGAAATCTGTCTTTGGCATCAGCTTTGATCTTTGAAAGTTCAAATGCCTTCTGGCATTTTGAGTGACAGAATGCCAACTTTAACGTCATTTCTAACCTCCTGAACTTGTATATGATCTATTTGCAAGTGACTGCAAAGTTAACGATCAAATCTACTCAGCTTAACAATGTCAATAATAGAATGTCATACATTCAGGATCATAATTAATATCTGAATGGTTTCCTAGGTGGCCCACTGGTAAAGAATCCGTTTGCTAATGCAGGAGACATGGGTTCAAACCCTGGGTTGGGAAGATCCCCTGGAGAAGGAGTGGCAACCCACTCCAGTATTCTTGCCTGGAAAATTCCATGGACAGAGGAGCTTGACAGGCTACAGTCCATAGGATCACAAAGAATTGGATGCAACTGAATGATTGAGTACACAAGCATGCACATGTACTTTCAAATATAGGTAAGCTTTTTAATGTAACTCAGAGCAAAAGAAAAATAGTATATGCTTTGGATTTTTAATTCCTATCACTCAGTTGAAGTCTAAATGTATATTTTTAGTTTGTAGAGTAAAATGTTAATGAAGATTTTGAAAGCTCTATATGTTATGGGAAAAATTAAGAAACTTCTAATATTAGAATAGAGAGACAGCATTAACTAGAAAATTTTAGGAAGACTGTCATCTTTTTTGAATCAACAGTCTTTATTAAAATTTAAATAACAAGACAAAATAATGGAGATTATCATAATTCTAATCTTTGTAGAACTGTTCTAAGATTCATAACATTAAATAAAATAACCTTAACCTCTAAAACTGCCTTTGGATTTTAGTTATTTAGTTCTATTTAGGCCATGAATCTTCAGTTGTGTTTTCTGAAAATAATTACCATGCAGCCTAATGATGCAGAATTACTAACTGTAAACAGAGAGATAACAAGGATACTTTCATCATTTTTCTTCATGCACAAAAAAACAGACAAAGGATTTCAGAATTGCCTTGTCATGTACTTATATATAGGATGTTCAAACAAGATAAAATAGCTGCAATTACATTCTTAAAAGGCTGCTTGAATGAAAGATTTTAATGCAATACTTTGCAGAATAAAATAGCAATATAGCAGGACTTACAAACCACCAGTGGTTGCCTGCAGAGAACATGGCTCCTATGCCAGAAACTGCCAAAGAAATAGCCAAAGCATTGTTTCTGAAGATAGCAAGCGTTTCTTATCCATAAATAAGCCAGTTCAGTTCAGTCACTCAGTTCAGTTCAGTCAGTTGTGTCCAACTCTTTGCAATCCCATGGACTGCAGCACACCAGACTTCCCTGTCCATCACCAACTCCTGGAGCTTACTCAAACTCATGTCCATTGAATTGGTGATGCCATCCAACCATCTCATCCTCTGTCGTCCCCTTCTCCTCCTGCCTTCAATCTTTCCCAGCATCAGGGTCTTTTCCAACGAGTCAGTTCTTCACATAAGATGGCCAAAGTATTGGAGTTTCAGCTTCAGCATCAGTCCTTCCAATGAATATTCAGGACTGATTTCCATTAGGATGGACTGGTTGGATCTCCTTGCAGTCCAAGGGACTCTCAAGAGTCTTCTCCAACACCACAGTTCAAAAGCATCAATTGTTCAGTGCTCAGCTTTCTTTGTAGTCCAACTCTCACATCCATCCATGACTACTGGAAAAACCATAGTTTTGACTAGCTGGACCTTAAGCCAGGGAAGATGCTAAAATTTTTATGCATTCCACAAAAGCAAAATTTAAGATGGAGATGCAGGGAATTGTGTTATCTTAGAAGCAAATTAATTTGGTCCATTACATTTCTGAACTCAAGATTTAATAACAATTTTATTTTCTCAAGTGATGGTGTGAGACAGCAAGTACAAAGAAGTACTAAGAACAAAGTATGGAAATGATGGCAATAATTCTCTGCTTCAGAAATCAGAGAGCATCTTCTTCAGATAGCACACAGAGCTTTCATTTGTTACCTCAAAAAATTATATCCTCAGCATTGTTAGCAGATATGGTAGGTGGTCCCTGGAGAAAGACACAGGTGTGGTTTTCTTGACATTAAGCAGTCATTTTTGGCCTAAACCATTTTATGATCTAAGCCTGGCCACAATGCTGACCCTTAAACAGGTCTCAATAATAATCTTAAGGGTGATAAAAGAATTCAAGAACAAAGGAAAAGCAGCCCAACAACAGTTCAGCAATAAAACAGAATCCTAGTTCCTCCTCAACAATACACAACAATCTGATACATATGTTCTGCAGGAGCTAAGGCCCTTGCCCAGAAGGAGGATGGTCAAGACCCGCTGAGATCCCAGACTGGTGGGAACCAGAAGGTTGATGATTGAGATTTCTGGAACACCATCCTGTTACCTCATCATCAACTAATCAGAAAGTCATACACTCTGCAGGTGTCACTCCAAATACTACCTTTAAAAACTTCCATGAACACTACCTGGGACTTGAAGTCTTTTGAGCACCAGGCTTCTGTTCTCCTTGCTTGAGTTCAGTTCAGTCGCTCAGTCATGTCCGACTCATTGTGACCCCATGAACTGCAGCATGCCAGGCCTCCCTGTCCGTCACCAACTCCCAGAACCTACCCAAACTCATGTCTATTGAGTTGGTGATGTCATCCAACCATCTCATCCTCCGTCGTTCCCTTCTCCTCCTGCCCTCAATCTTTCCCAGTATCAGGGTCTTTTCAAATGAGTCAGTTCTTCACATCAGGTGGCCAAAGCATGGCAGTTTCAGCTTCAACATCAGTCCTTCCAATGAACTGATCTCCTTTAGGATGGACGGTTGGATCTCCTTGCAGTCCAAGGGACCCAGAAGAGTCTTCTCCAACACCACAGTTCAAAAGCATCAATTCTTCGGCGCTTAGCTTTCTTCACAGTCCAACTCTCACAACCATACATGACAACTGGAAAAACCATAGCCTTGACTAGATGGACCTTTGTTGGCAAAGTAATATCTCTGCTTTTCAATATGCTATCTAGGTTGGTCATAACTTTTCTTCCAAGGAGTAAGCGTCTTTTAATTTCATGGCTGCAGTCACCATCTGCAGTGATTCTGGAGCCCAGAAAAATAAAGTCTGACACTGTTTCCACTGTTTCCCTATCTATATGCCATGAAGTGATGGGACCAGATGCCATGATCTTCGTTTTCTGAATGTTGAGCTTTAAGCCAACTTTTTCACTCTCCTCTTTCACTTTCATCAAGAGGCTCTTTAGTTCCTCTTCACTTTCTGCCATAAGGGTGGAGTCATCTACATATCTGAGGTTATTGATATTTCTCCCGGCAATCTTGATTCCAGCTTGTGCTTCTTCCAGCCCAGCGTTTCTCATGATGTACTCTGCATAGAAGTTTAATAAGCAGGGTGACAATATACAGCCTTGATGTACTCCTTTTCTTATTTGGAACCAGTCTGTTGTTCCATGTCCAGTTCTAACTGTTGTTTCCTGACCTGCATACAGGGATCTCAAGAGGCAGGTCAGGTGGTCTGGTATTCCCATCTCTTTCAGAATTTTCCACAGTTGATTGTGATCCACACAGTCAAAGGCTTTGGCATAGTCAATAAAGCAGAAATAGATGTTTTTCTGGAACTCTCTTGCTTTTCACCTTAGCTTATACTAATGTCTTACAGGGCTTCCCAGGTGATACAGTGGTAAAGAATCTGCCTGCCAATGCAGGAGACACAGGAGGTGAGGGTTTGATCCTTGGGTCAGGAAGATCCCCTGGAGAAGAAAATGGCAACCCACTCCACTATTCTTGCCTGGAGGATTCCATGGACAGAGGAACCTGTCTGTGGAGTCCATGGAGTCACAGAGAGCTGGACATGACTAAGCAACTGAGCACACATGTAGTGTATTTCAATGAGTGTATAATGAGGCTCAAAGCACATTACAGTCCACAGAGTCACATAGAGTCCAACATAAACAGGGACTGAACAACAAAGGGTTCAGTTCAGTTCAGTTCAGTTTCTCAGTCATGTCCAACTCTTTGCAACCCCATGGACCGCAGCATGCCAGGCCTCCCTGTCCATCACCAACTCCCTGAGCTTGCTCAAACTCATGTCCATCGAGTCAGTGATGCCATCCAGCCATCTCATCCTCTGTCGTCCTCTTCTCCTCCTGCCATCAGTCTTTCCCAGCATCCGGGTCTTTTCCAATGAGTTGGCTCTTTCCATCACGTGGCCAAAGTATTGGAGTTTCAGCTTCAGCATCGGTCCTTCCAGTGAATATTCAGGACTGATATCCTGACAGATTTTGCTAGAAGTCAAATCTTCCATCTTGGACCTAGTTGGTTCCAACCAGTTTTTGTCATGTCTATGGCTATGTCATTCTTGTAAAGGCAGTGCCCTGCCCCTTTCCTTCTGGTTCAATTGGTTAAAATGAACTTAGGGCATGTGTATTATTTTTTGTGGTTTCTACTGAGGTAGCCATGCCCCAAGTGGTGCATCATCCATGCTGCTTTCTTGTTTTCTGAAGCACTGCCTCCCTAGAACTGAGAATTGTTCTATAATTCTCTTTCCCTCTCTCTCTTTGCATATTTTTAAAACTTTCATGAAGACTTTGTAAATTGGGCTTGTTCTCCCTTTCAAACTGTCTGAAGTTAATGTATCTATTGTTCTATAATTGCCAGGTTCCTTTAGTAAAGATCAAGAGTGTCCCATGATTAGAGGCACTGATGTGTCTCTCCGCACAATCTTACTAACAGATGATATCATATAATGGAAACAATATGTATCAGCCAACGGCAACAAAAAGTCATGTGACCAGTCACAGTGATTTCAGTGAGATTCCTTCTCTGCCTTTTTAGAGTCCTACAAGAATCTTACATGAAACACACAAAGGCAAAATGTAACAATATTCTGACACTGGAGGCTTGAAGGCAGAGCTCTCCAATAAAAACATTATGTGAATCACATATGTAAAGTGTTGATTGAACATGCAATTTAAAGTAGCCATCTTTAAAAAAAAAAACAGGTTAAAAAGAACAGGTAAAGTTCATTGTTGGTTTATTTGGTTTTGGTTTTTATAAGAAAAAATGAGACCATAGACACTGAAAATGTCACAGAACAAATATATAACTTAATGAGTTTTTATAAGGTGAGGAAGACTGAGCAACGAAGAATTGATGCTTTCAAACTGTGGTGCTGGAGAAGATGCTTGAGAGTCCTTTGGACTGCAAGGAGATCAAACCAGTCAAACCTAAAGGAAATCCGCCTTGAATATTCATTGGAATGACTGATGCTAAAGTTGAAGCTCCAATACTTTGGCCACCTGATGTGAAGAGCTAACTCATTGGAAAAGATCCTGGTGCTGGGAAAGATTGAGGGCAGGAGAAGGAGACAACAGATGATGAGCTGGTTGGATGGCATCACTGACACAATGGACATGAGTTTGAGTGAGCTCCAGGAGTTGATGATGGACAGGGAAGCCTGGCATGCTGCAGTCCATGGGGTCGCAAAGAGTTGGACAAGACTGAGCAACTGAACAGCAACAACATCTGTGTCACAACTAACCAAGTTAAGAAATAGAACGTTTCAGGCTACCTCAGAAGTCTCTTGATGTGTCTTGGCCCATTTTCAGCACAATCCTGCCTTCTATGCGCTATCAGTTTCCTGACTTTTTAAAATTTATAGACATTATTTTTAAAACAGTTGTAGATTTACAGAAAAAATGAGCAGATGGTACTGAGAGTTTCCTTGTGCCTCAACAGACATACCCAGTTTTCCCTATTATTAGCATCTTTCATTAACTGGTATATACAGTTAATGAATCAATATTGATAAATTATTATCAACTAAGTACAAAGTTTATTCAGGTTTCCTTTATTTTTACCTAATGTTCCTTTATTGTTCCAGAGTTCAATCCAGGATTGAACTTTTTTTGTAGGGGTTGAAGAGAGAGAATACTTTATTAAATACTTTACAATATCACCTTGCATACTCATTAATAAAGTTATAGTCCTTTATTAGTCTTTAGTTATAGTCCTTTAAAAGCTTTAGTGAGAGCAGCAACAGTAACATACACTTACTTTCATAGGCTCTAAAGTGGGCCATTTACAAAAGGATGCATCATTAGTTTTCAGGGAAAGTCATGTAGCTAATTCACAATATTCTGCCTAGATATTCTCAAATTTGTCTCCCATTTGTGTGTCAACATTTGACTTCAAACTTATAAATGTTTCACATTTTAAAAGTTCTAAAATGTTCTGGAATTCCATTCCAATCAAAACAGTTTTGTCAATTAGCTCAGTTTTCAGACTAATTCCCCAAGACTATTTCATTCATCTTGTAGCAGAAATCAATTACATTTGAACTGAAAATGTAGAAAATAATACTGTTATATTATTTAAAGAACTCTGAGCATAGAAACTGTGGAAAATTCTGAAAGAGATGGGAATACCAGACCACCTGACCTGCCTCTTGAGAAACCTGTATGCAGGTCAGGAAGCAACAGTTAGAACTGGACATGGAACAACAGACTGGTTCCAAATAGGAAAAGGAGTACGTCAAGGCTGTATATTGTCGCCCTGCTTATTGAACTTCTATGCAGAGTACATCATGAGAAACGCTGGACTGGAAGAAGCACAAGCTGGAATCAAGATTGCCGGGAGGAATATCAATAACCTCAGATATGCAGGTGACTCCACTCATGGCAGAAAGTGAAGAGGAACTAAAGAGCCTCTTGATGAAAGTGAAAGAGGAGAGTGAAAAAGTTGGCTTAAAGCTCAACATTCATAAAACAAAGATCATGGCATCTGGTCCCATCACTACATGGCAAATAGATAGGGAAACAGTGGAAACAGTGTCAGACTTTATTTTTGGGGACTCCAAAATCACTGCAGATGGTGACTGCAGCCATGAAATTAAAAGACGCTTACTCTTTGGAAGAAAAGTTATGACCAACCTAGATAGCATATTGAAAAGCAGAGACATTACTTTGCCAACAAAGGTCCATCTAGTCAAGGCTATGGTTTTTCCAGTGGTCATGTATGGATGTGAGAGTTGGACTGTGAAGAAGGCTGAGTGCTGAAAATTGATGCGTTTGAACTGTGGTGTTGGAGAAGACTCTTGAGAGTCCTTTGGACTGCAAGGAGATCCAACCAGTCCATTCTGAAGGAGATCAGCCCTGGGATTTCTTTGGAGGGAATAATGCTGAAGCTGAAACTCCAGTACTTCGGCCACCTCATGCGGAGAGTTGACTCGTTGGAAAAGACTCACGCTGGGAGGGATTGGGGGCAGGAGGAGAAGGGGACAACAGAGGATGAGATGGCTGGATGGCATCACTGACTCGATGGACGTGAGCCTGAGTGAACTCCGGGAGTTGGTGATGGACAAGGAGGCCTGGCGTGCTGTGATCCATGGGGTCGCAAAGAGTCGGACACGACTGAGCGACTGAACTGAACTGAGCATAGAAAGATACAACACATGTGTGGTTTTTTAGGCATAAATAGCCCAGCAGTAAGGGCTGATACAGCTTAATTGGCCTCATGGTCTCATACGCTCTTTTTCCCTCTCCACTCTCCCAGTTTTCTTCTTCTGAACTCTTGGGAGTTCATCACAGTCCTCCATAGTCCCTTTTCATCAATCTTTCTAATAGTAAGAACTCTTAGGGAAAGAAATGAAAAGACTGCTCTTTTAGCTTGAGGTCAATGGAGGAGACCTCCATTGGAAGGTTGGTGGAAGGTTGGTAACATGTACAGAAAATATGATTTTTAAACATATTCAAACTTTTTAATGATAAAATTCAAAGCCATTTCCCTCAAGCTTTTAAATTCAACACACAAATCTCATTATTCTATTAATAAATCTAGTACATTTTAATAAAGGGGCTTTGATTAATATTCTCAAGTTGAACAAGCTAAACTACTTCCAACCTGTTATGTTTACAAACTTAGTTTAATTAAATTTTCACTAAATGTTTTAAATTGCATTAATAAATTCAACATATTCAATTTTATTTTTAAGTACATTTATCATCTATCCTGACAAATAAAACATTCTCAATACTTAGACTAAATTAAATTTATAAATATAACAAATCTCTTAAACATTCTAATACTGTATTGCTTGCAAACCATAAAATCCTCTTACACCTTTCAGCAATAAATTACAAATCTAAAGTCAATTACCCCATTACACATTTCAAGTTGGAATCGGAAGGCTAATCTCTCAGCCATTCTCCTACACCCAATTATTTTGAACACTATATATACTATGAATATCAAATATACACAGATTGTTGTTCCTAAGTTTAATGCAAAAGTGTTAATACTGGGGATTTGGTCTCTTACTTTTCTATATTTAATTTTAAGTCTTCCCAAGGCTAAAATACATGAACACACTACAACTAAAGGAACAGTTACAGCATCTCAAAATGAGTTGATGATCCCATCCAAAGCAAGTTGCATTGATTTCTTGCCAGAGATTTTTTGGCTCAGGGCAGGATATGAATTCCAGGGTTATTTTTCTAGCACTAAAAATAGATGCACTCGCCTTTTTTAAGTTAGTCACTTATTCCAACTGGGGACAATAATCCAAATCTTTCCAAGGGAAATAGTTTTGCTGAATCCATCTTCTCTGTGTTAATTACATCATTATCTAATTCTCTGAATTTGCAACCCATTCCATCCCTTAAGCTGCTTCACCTCTTTACATGGATCCAACTAGTCTTTCTACTACTTGATTGAACCAAGCATTATTTTCAAATTTTTGTATTTGTCTATTATCTGTCCAACGTCTAAGTCTTATCAACTCTTTTTGCCCCTTTGCTGTTTGTTCATCTCTAGGTTGGGAAGATCCCCTGGAGGAAAGAGGGCATGGCAACCCACTCCAGTATTCTTGCCTGGGGAAATCCCACGGACAGAGGAGCGGGGTTGCAGTCCATGGGGTTGCAAAGAGTCAGACACAACTGAAGCAACTTAGCATGCAGCACATGCACATCTCACAGCTCTATGGAGATTATTTCTGACATCCTGATGTCTCAAGGGAAACATCTGAATATAGATTTTGTTCCCAAGTACTTCTTTGCAAGCAGGTCTGGGAGCTACTGATAACCACTGATAAACTTTTCCCCCAGAAAATTCATTCTTTTTTTTTTTTTTAAGAATGTATTAAAATTTGTTTTAATTCATTTGCAACAGATCTTAGTTGTGCTTTTAGTTGTACCACGTGGGATCTAATTCCCTGACCAGGGATCAAACCTAGGCCCCCCTGCACTGGGAGTGTGGTGTATTAGCCACTGGACTACTACAAAATTACTGGAAAATTCTTTCCTGAACAGTGGCTTTTGTTGGCTGGCTTTATCTCTTTGTGCCTGTAACCTCCTTTCCTACCATTCCCTACCTTGTTCTCTCCACTTCTCAGCAGGCTTTCACTTCTGCTTCCTCTCCATTCAGGATCTTTACCCTGGCATTCCTTCTGCCCAGCTCCCTCTTCCTCCCCTCACCTTTAATCTTCAGGTCTTGGTTTCGATTTCACTTGCATTAGCTTCTTTCTTTATGAGCTCACACATTCTAATGAAGTCCCTCTTGGGAAAGACCCACATCTGGGTTGTGACACCTTTTCAGGGTGATCTGCCCCACAGGGCTCCTCTAGGGCAAGGGCTGTGTTTGTGCTTAGTTTTTATTTTCAGTGCCTAGCACATGTCTGGCATATAACTAATTGTTCCACAAAACTATTTATAGTGTTGATTTGAATTTAAATTTAAACTCTAATTTCTAAAAAAGAAGAAATACTGTATCTTGAAATTTAGCATTTGAGAGAAACAAGTTTAATAAAGAGTTAGAGATTTCTGCAGATTTCACAGAGGGAGTGGATAGTGGAGGGACACATAGGTAGATGCAGGTTATTAGTGATGTTTATGATTGCTTATTATAGTATGCTTTATGCATGCACGCTAAGTCACTTCAGTCAGGTCCGACTCTTTGGAATCCTATGGACCATAGCCCTCCAGGCTCATCTGTCCATGGGGTTCTCCAGGCAAGAATACTGGAGTGAGTTACCGTGTCCTCCTCCGGGGGATCTTCTGGACTCAGGGATCGAACCTACTTCTCCTGCATCTCCATCATTGCAGGCAGATTCTTCACCACTGAGCCACTAGGGAAGACCACTATGCTTTATACCTAATATTTATTATAGAACACTATATGTATTAAATATGTTGTAGTTAGTGTATCAAATATAAAAATAATAAAGGAAAAATGGAATCATAAGAAAAAGATTTCTGACGATTTCAAATTTGACATATATATAGAGAAACGTTATACTGAATTTAACATACAGAAAAATGCCCAAGTCAGTGTACAGCTTGATGAGTGTTCATGCAACCAGTTCCAGATCAAACGGAACCTTCCCAGCACCTCAGAAGACCCTCCTGTGTCCCCTAACAGTGGCTTCCACATTTACTCAAAATTGATTAGGAAAAAACCTGCTGTCACTTCATTACTCCAAAACTTAGTGGCTTAAAACATCAATACTCATTAATTTGCTAACAAGTACACAATTTGAGAAGGGCTTGGAGGGACAGCTGTCTGTGTTCCATGTGGCATTTGACTAGGGGCAAAGAAAAACACATGCTCCCCCTTATATCACTAGTTCTAACTGGACCTGGAACTAGGAATCTATTTCAATCAATTTTTTTTGGCTGACTGGATCAATCCCAACCTGAAACCAGACTGCGTTTGGATTTTCAGTCATCTGAGCCAATATATTTGCTTTTAAGCCAATTGGAACTGTATTTTCTGTTGCTTACAGCTATAAGATTCTTAAAGGATAAGAGAGAGATCAGGGTGTAAAGAGAGAATAAAGCATCTCTGAGAAGAAAGAAGAGGGATTCAGATGACCAGGGATTAGGAGGAGATGTCCCTAGTGATGGAGGAGAAGCAGGGATGGATCCCACATGCCTTTTGGTGGCAGTGCCCTGAGGAGATGAAAAGGCCTCAGAGGGATGGAGTGGTGACCAAGAGAGGTGGCTGCCTGGCTGAGGCTGGGGGAGATTCCAGCAACAAAAGCCAAACTGTCATTCTGTAAGTCAGGCACAAAAATCAGCAGACAGCATCCAGATCTGAATGGACTAGGGGGAGAGACAACAGCCATCTCCACAGAGGCCAGTGTGGACAGTTGACTGAGGGCTTCCAAAATGTGGGTCCTGCATAAGGCCACATAACTTTGGCTTGACTCACAGGAAGGGAAAGGAAAGCTGCAAGAATCAGTTCAGTTCAGTCGCTCAATCGTGTCCAACTCTTTGCGACCCCATGAATCGCAGCACGCCAGGCCTCCTTGTCCATCACCAACTCCTGGAGTTCACTCAGATTCACATCCATCGAGTCAGTGATGCCATCCAGCCATCTCATCCTCTGTCGTCCCCTTCTCCTCCTGCCCCCAATCCCTCCCAGCATCAGAGTCTTTTCCAATGAGTCAGCTCTTCGCATGAGGTTGCCAAAGTCACTGGAGTTTCAGCTTTAGCATCATTCCTTCCAAAGAAATCCCAGGGCTGATCTCCTTCAGAATGGACTGGTTGGATCTCCTTGCAGTCCAAGGGACTCTCAAGAGTCTTCTCCAACACCACAGTTCAAAAGCATCAATTCTTTGGTGCTCAGCTTTCTTCACAGTCCAACTCTCACATCCATACATGACTACTGGAAAAACCATAATAGCCTTGACTAGACAGACCTTAATCGGCAAAGTAATGTCTCTGCTTTTGAATATGCTATCTAGGTCGGTCATAACTTTTCTTCCAAGGAGTAAGCATCTTTTAATTTCATGGCTGCAGTCACCATCTGCAGTGATTCTGGAGCCCCCCAAAATAAAGTCTGACACTGTTTCCATTGTTTCCCCATCTATTTGCCATGAAGTGATGGGACTGGATGCCATGATCTTCGACCATGATCAATTTCCTTCTCAACCTATCAGAGTAGGAGCATGACAAGAAAAATCAAGTTGATATGTAGAAAATAATTCAGTACACCTGGTTTTGTGGACTGGGATTCCTATCAACTAAACAAGAGTGATAAAGAGCTTGCCTGAGTTGGACTTAAGTTTTGAATACTGGAGGGAATGTGAGCAGAATGTGGGAGATTGATTGGTAGGGATCTGATGCAGAATCCTTAGTAGGTGAAGCTCCCCTTGAGGGTTGGGGAAGGGAAAGTAACTTACAAGCTCTTCCACTACAACCTTTCTCCACTACAGAAAACAACAAGTGTTTCTGAATATGCAAATTAGTCTATATGTGATTGCCTAATAGAGAAATGATAACAGTAAAAGGCAAACAGTATCTTGACTCATGAAATTTTACCCAATAGGTTAATGTTTTACTCCACAAAATTTATTCCACTTGGTTCCACTAGGTAACAATAGACAATGGCAATGTAGATGCACACAGCTAAATATAGCAAGCCACAGAGGAACACAGTACTCTATAGAATAGCCATGATTCATCCAATGTTTTTCTCTTGCCTTGATTTAGCCATGTTCTCAGTCTAAGAGATGGAGTTCTCCCTGATATTTGTTTATTGAATTCTTATCTCCATAAATCAACAGCCACAACTTGTGTTTTTTTTTTTAATTGGAGTATAGCTGATTGACAATGTTGTATTAGTTTCAGGTATACAGCCAAGTGAATCAGTTATACATATACATAAATCAGCTCTTTTTTAAGATTCTTTTCCCATATAGGTCATTACAGACAGTACAGTACAGTATGTCCTTATTAGTTATCTATTTTATATATAGTAGTGTGTGTATTCAACCTGTTCTTATACTCTTTACATCAAGCTAGCTTCACTTTTTTAAAGTAAAACCCAACATATAATTTCTTATAATAGAGGTTGGGGCTTCCCTGATAGCTCAGTTGGTAAAGAATCTGCCTGCAATGCAGGAGACCCCAGTTCAATTCCTGGGTCAGGAAGATCTCTGGAGAAGGGATGGGCTACCCACTCCAGTGTCAACTGGTAAAGAATCTGCCTGCAAGCAGGAGACCTCGGTTCAGTCTCTGAGTTGGGAAGATACTCTGGAGAAGGGAAAGGCTACCCACTCCAGTAGCCTGGCCTGGAGGATTCCACGGACTGTGTAGTCCATGGGGTCACAAAGAGTCGGCCACGACTAAGCAACTTTCATAATAGGGGCTAAACTTGTCTTTTAATCATATTTTTATTAGAATTAGGTTTGTTGTTAGTGCTGTGGTTATTAAGTTGCATACATTTTAAGTGGCTGTCCCAACCAACTATTTTCTCTAAGACTTGTTTTAACTGTGCTTTTTTTTCAGAATGGAGTCTTTTCTGAATATGTTTACGGATTCTTGTGGAGCTGCTTGTAGTGTTCTCGCATTAGCCACCAGGTGGCATCACTAGGTGGTTGCCTCAGGCAACTTTGCTTTCCAGGAATTCTGAGAGCTTAAGTAGCAGGTGTGCCTGTTTCCATACCTTGCCTCTTCCAACTTGTCCAAGTTTTGCCTGCTAACTACTCTTACTTAAAAAATCTAACATTAAGGACAGAACAATTGCTCTTCATTCTTTTGCTTTGAGTTCATAATATTTGTCATTTTTTGAGTATTTTCTTTATAGAGTTCCTGGCCGATCTTTTTGGCCTTGATTAACTTATGAACCAACTCCTAAATCCACTTTTCTGTCCTGACCCTTCTTGAAGTGTTATCATGTCAATCAAGGCTGGTTTAATCCTCATCAAACGCTCAAGAACTGTGGAGATGAGTCCTTTAAAAGCCCATCGATAGCTCTGAGCAATGTGGAGCATAGTTCAGTGCCATCTTTCTGCCCTTTCTTTCCAACTCCATCCTCCTTCCTGTTGATACTGATGCTGAAGTTATAGCAAATATCCTCCAGGTTTCTGCTACTGTTCACTGGTTTTTCAGTTTATACTTGATAACTGTTTTTCCTCTATACACTTACTGTACCACATGAATATTTTAAATAAGTATATTGCCTTATATTGTATTATCATCTACTTCTTTGGAATCCTTTCTTCATTTATTCCCCCCCCCTCCCCAGTTTAAATACTACTTTCTACAAAAAGCCTACCCAGATTCATCTTAACCAGAATTACTCAGCCTTCTCCCCATAGTCTGAAAGACCTTGTCCTACCTCCATATAAAAGCACCTACTGCCAGGGCAGAAGTGTATCCTGGGCAACCCACAGCCTCTGCATTTGGGAGAACTTGGGTTTGCTTCCTGTCGTTTCCACTTTTGAGGGCAAGTTATGAAGCCTTAAGCTTACCTGGTGGCTCAGAAGTAAAGAATCCAGTTGCCAAAGCAGGAGACACAGGTTTGATCCATGGGTTGGGAAGATCCCCTGGAGAAGGGCATGCCAATCCTCTCCAGTAATCTTGCCAGGGAAATCCCAAAGACAGAGGAGCCTGGTGGGCCACAGTTCATGGGGTCACAAAAGAGTCAGACATGAGGACACAACTTAGCAACTGAACAGCCTTAACTACTCTGGGCACCAGTTGTCTCATCTGTTAAACAGGAATAGTGATACCTATCTCATATGGCATTGTAAAAATTAAATTGTGTATCTAAGGTTCTTTGCACAGTACTTACCTACTATAGTGGTTCTGTGTCTGGCACATATTAAGGACTTGAATTGATCTTGGATATTATTAATAGTATTTAGGATATTTATCTATTCATTTACTTTAAAAATACTGTGGAGTGTGTTAATTTTGGGGGGTTACTATAACATAAGGCCATGGACTAAATAGGTTATAAACATCAAAAACTTATCCCTTACAGTTCTAGAGGCTGGAAGTCTCTCAAACCTCACCAAGGTCAGGGTGCCAGCACGGTAGGCTCTGGGAAAGGCCTACTTCCCAGTAGCAGACTGCTGACCTCCTACTGTGTCCTCACATGATAGAAGGAGTCAGGAGCTCCTTGGAGCCTCCTTTATAAGTCACTAATCCCATTCATGAAGAGGATTAGCATTTCAACAGATGAATTTAGGGGAGGGGGGAAGGGTACACAAATGTTCCATAGCATGAGGCTTACTCTATAGAGCAGTGATGGTAGTTTAGTCACTAAGTCATATCTGACTCTTGTGACACCATGGACTGTTAGCCTGCCAGGCTCCTTTGTCCATGGGGTTTCTGAAGTAAGATTACTGGAGTAGGTTGCCATTTCCTTCTCCAGGGGATCTTCCCAGGGGTTGAAACCAGGATCAAACTCAGGTCTCCTACAGACAGTCTCTTGCATTACAGGCAGATTCTTTACTAACTGACCCACCAGAGTAGGGGAGAGGCATACTGCTATGGACTGAATTGTATCCCTCCAAAACACATAGGGTGAAGCCCTAAACTCCAATGTGTCTGCATTTGGAGATAGGGGTAGGGCCTTGCTGGAAGTAATTAAGGTTAAATGTGGTCATAAGTATGGGACCCTAAACCAATAGGATTAGTGTCCTTATAAGAGACACCAAGTAGTTCTCTCTCCCCACCTCTCTCTCTCTCTCTGCCATGTGCGGACATAAGAAGGTAGTCTACAAGCCAGGAGTAGCATTCTCACCCAAACCCGACCATACTAGCACTGGACTTAGACTGAGCTTGGACTTCCAGCCTCTAGAATCATGAGAAAATATACTGTTTAAGCCACCAATCTATGATATTTTGTTGTAGCAGCCCAAGATGACTAAGTGTGCATGCTTGCATGTTACATGGCTTCAGTCATGTCCAACTCTCTGTGACCCTAAGGACTGCAACCCACCAAGCTCCATTGTCCATGGGATTCTCTAGGCAAGAATACTGGAGTGGGTTGCCATGCCCTCCTCCAGGGATCTTTCTGACCCAGGGATTGAACCCACATCTCCTACAACTAACCTTCATTGGCAGGTGGGTTCTTTACCACTAGTGCCAACTAATATGCACATGTAACCAAAAAGATATATAGTTCAGGTAGAGGTGAATGCCAGAAGAAAAACACAGCTGGGCAAGTGGATTTTAGAATAAGCACAGATTCAGTGGACAGGAAAGGCCACCCTAAGGAGGCGACACTGAGGCAGACCACTTAAGGAAATGAGGAAGGAGCTACCAGAATATCTTGGGACAGAATGTTTCAAGCAGGGAACACAGCAAGTGCAAAGTGCTTGATGAGTTCCTGGCCTGCTTGAGGAACAGCAAGGAGAGAGTGAGAAGCAGGGTAAGACTAGTAGGAGTGCAGAGCAGATCTCACGGCCGGAAAGCTTGAGAAAGGTCTCTGGAGTTTCTACAATAATTGGTTGGATTTTGTGGCAAGTGTAATTTTTGGTAGTCTGTAAAACATAATTCAAAAGTAGCTATTTTTAGTCCAAAAGTCTTTATTTTTCTGTCTTATTAAACTTTATCTCAGTTTGATGCTCACTGGTTAAAAACTGGTCCAATCAGTTTCAGGTTTAAATGATCATTTCTGGATTTTCCTGTCATCCCAAGCTTAAAATCCATCAATTCTTTAAAAACACACACACACACAAAACAAAACTCCTTTTTCTGCTTCTCTCTAGAGTAGCATTTAATCATTTAAGTTTCCAGATATTTAAAAGACAGCGCCTCTTGGGGAAGGAGGGATGCTGATCTAACTTGTCATTCCTCAGTTGCCAGCACTGACATCGGTAGAATGTCTGATCCTGTCTGGTTCTCAGAGGTTGTCGTCTCTTTGGATGGCATCTGTTTAGATGCTCACATCCCCATCTAGTCCTTGACCACAATCTCTTGTGACATTTTGCCCACATGGTGCCCTTTGGCAAAACTCCTTGGCTAACTGGTTTTCTCTTTCAGCTAACTTTGACAGCCCTCTAAGGAAAGAAACCCAGATCTTCTCTTAGATGGCAGGATGCATGGTAGGGCTCCCCTGCCCTCTCTGTCCAATGGCATCCCTCTTAAGTTTTTGTGCTGAGTCACAGTAAAGTGGTAATGGAACTTTCATGAGGGGTCAGCCTCCAAATTTCAGATGGAAAGCTAGCACAAGATCTCTTCTACTCTCAGTTCAGTTCAGTCACTCAGTTGTGTCCGACTCTTTGAGACCCCATGAATCGCAGAACGCCAGGCCTCCCTGTCCATCACCACCAAATCCAGGGTTCACTCACACTCATGTCCATCGAGTCAGTGATGCCATCCAGCCATCTCATCCTCTGTCATCCCCTTCTTCTCCTGCCCCCAATCCCTCCCAGCATCAGAGTCTTTTCCAATGAGTCAACTCTTCGCATGAGGTGGCCAAAATACTGCAGTTTCAGCATTAGCATCATTCCTTCCAAAGAACACTCAGGGCTGATCTCCTTTAGAATGGACTGGTTGGATCTCCTTGCAGTCCAAGGGACTCTCAAGAGTCTTCTCCAACACCACAGTTTAAAAGCATCAATTCTTCGGCACTCAGCTTTCTTCACAGTCCAACTCTCACATCCATACATGACCACAGGAAAACCCATAGCCTTGACTAGATAGACCTTTGTTGGCAAAGTAATGTCTCTGCTTTTGAATATGCTCTCTAGGTTGGTCATAACTTTTCTTCCAAGGAGTAAGCGTCTTTTAATTTCATGGTTGCAATCACCATCTGCAGTGATTCTGGAGCCCCCCAAAATAAAGTCTGACACTGTTTCCACTGTTTCCCCATCTATCTGCCATGAAGTGATGGGACCAGATGCCATGATCTTCGTTTTCTGAATGTTGAGCTTTAAGCCAAC
>SJYT01065059.1:96807-123962 GCA_006410635.1 Cephalophus harveyi | reverse complement strand
CACTTGACTTCACATTCCAGGATGTCTGGCTCTAGGTGAGTGATCACACCATCGTGATTATCCTGGTCATGAAGATCTTTTTTGTACAGTTCTTCTGTGTATTCTTGCCACCTCTTCTTAATATCTTCTGCTTCTGTTAGGTCCATACCATTTCTGTCCTTTATCAAGCCCATCTTTGCATGAAATGTTCCCTTGGTATCTCATTTTCTTGAAGAGATCTCTAGTCTTTCCCATTCTGTTCTTTTCCTCTATTTCTTTGCATTGATCACTGAGAAAGGCTTTCTTATCTCTTCTTGCTATTCTTTGGAACTCTGCATTCAGATGCTTATATCTTTCCTTTTCTCCTTTGCTTTTCGCTTCTCTTCTTTTCAGATCACCCTAAACTTATCTAGAAATCTGGAGTTAATCCAAAAAGTGTAGGTGTGACACTATCTTCTTATTTTAGCAAAAGATTGATACCTATCTATCTCATTTCCCTCAAATGGCTCTCATATCCCACCCCAGCCGAGAGAACTGTTAGATAGTGATGGGGGAAGGGGTGGGGAACATCAAATCTTTCCCAATTTACATCTGGATCAAGGCTCTTGTATTTAGAACAAAAACATTGGGCCACCTTGGTCCTCTAATTGTGCCCTTCTGAGGCAACAGAGGACTTACACCCAAAGACTTGAATAGGGATGGTCATAGGACAAAAAGAAAAAGACTGTGAGGGGAAAACTAATATGTCACAATATATATTACCACATTTGTAACTATTGACTTTCTAAATGCACTTGATCATGATAAAGGAGCACAAGCAAGAAAACTTTACAAGTACGTCTCTGTGGATGCCATCAGTTAATGGACTATATCAGTTAGTGTCTGATGAGGAGACAGAAAGCACACAGTAAGCCCAACAGGGAACGTTTCATAAAAAGAATTATTAACTATTACATGAGTGCATGCTAAGTTGCTTCAGTCATGTCTGACTCTTTGAGACCCTATCGACTGTAGCCCACCAGGCTCTTCAGTCCTTGGGACTCTCTAGGCAAGAATACTGGAGTGGGTTGTCATGCCCTCCCCCAGGAGATCTTCCGGACTCAAGGACTGAACCCATGTCTCTTAATTCTTCTGCACTGACAGGTGGGTTCTTTACCACTAGCACCACCTGGGAAGCCCAGCGATTACAGATGATTAACAATAAAGGGAGAAAAGGAACTAGCAGGAAACCCCCAGGACTTAGGGAGGGTAACCAAGGAAAGACAAATTTGGAAGGGAAAGTGCCAGGAGCTACTTTCAAAGGTGAGATTCAGACCTCATTGACTTGCTTTTCATTGCTTTTGTTATTATAATTATACAGAGTGGTCTGCCTCAGAGAATCCTGCTCCTCTGCCTGACTGTTAAAGTGCTTATGTTCAGGACCCTGTCCACCAGTGGGTGGCAGGAAAGAATAAATCAACACATCTTCTGCCCCAGGCTTGCCATTCTAGGAGATATTTGGAAGATTGATTTTTTTTTCACTTTGTTTCCTCACTTTTCCCCATCTCTGTTCTATAAAAGGACCTGGCATCCAGACCCCGATAAGATGGTTATTTTGAGACATGATTCTGTGATCTCCTTGATCTTCTGGCTTTCCAAATAAAGTCATATTCCCGGCTTCAGAACCTCGTCTCTCATATTCATTGGTCTGTTGTGTGGTGAGCAGGGTGAGCGCGGGCTGGGTAACATTTGGGAGTGCCCACAGGAAACACATGGCCAGAAAGCAGGGGCTGAGGCAGGGCAGCTGCCGCCTGAGATGCCTGCAAGCCTAACTGGGAATCTGTCTGCGTGGATGCCACCAAAACTCGATCGACGTGAACTCCACAGTATAAGCATCCCTTAGTATCCCGGAGGATTGCTCCTGAGACCCCTCTGCTCACCTCTCCCTGCCAAGATACCAAAAGTTGGAGATGCTCAAGTCCCTTATATAAAATGGCACAGTATCTGCATATAATGTCCACACATCCTCCTGTATACTTTAAACCATCTCTAGATTACTTACAATTCAATGTAAATGCTGTGCAAATAGAAGTAAATACCATGTAAATGATACGTAAATAGTTGCCTGTGTACTGTTGATTTTTTAATATTTTTGATCTGCAGTTGGTTGAATCTGTGCATGTGGAACCCATGGATCCAGAGAGCCTAATGTATGTTCCTCCCCCAAGCACCTGCGGCATCAATGGAAGAACTACATACAGCAGAAACAACAGAAGAAACCAAGATATCAAAACAGGAAGAGAAGACCCTCCTCCTTTAGTTTCCCTCCAGCGCCCTCTACTGACAATGCTTTACATGGCGCCAGCGGAGAAGGCCGGAGAAGGCAATGGTACCCCACTCCAGTACTCTTGGCTGGAAAATCCCATGGACGGAGGAGCCTGGTAGGCTGCAGTCCATGGGGTCACTAAGAGTCAGACACGACTGAGCGACTTCACTTTCACTTTTCACTTTCATGCATTGGAGAAGGAAATGGCAACCCACTCCAGTGTTCTTGCCTGGAGAATCCCAGGGACGGGGAAGCCTGGTGGGCTGCCGACTATGGTGTCGCACAGAGTCGGACACGACTGACGCGACTTAGCAGCTTAGCAGCAGCAGTGGAGAAAACAATGGCATCCCACTCCAGTACTCCTGCCTGGAAAATCCCATGGACGGAAGAGCCTGGTGGGCTCCAGTCCATGGGGTCGCTAAGAGTTGGGCACGACTGAGCGACTTCACTTTCACTTTTCACTTTCATGCATTGGAGAAGGAAATGGCAACCCACTCCAGTACTCCTGCCTGGAAAATCCCAGGGACGGGGAAGCCTGGGGGGCTGCCGTCTATGGGGTCACACAGAGTCGGACATGACTGAAGTGACCTAGCAACAGCAGCAGTGGTGAAGGATTACTCCTTAAAGAGAATATAGTTCCACCAACACCTAGGAGGCATGAAAGGTGAATTTGGAGTTGAGAGGCAGTATGTTGATAACTAACATGTGAGTGAGGTACCGCACTCATGTGATCAATTGGGTGTTTATAGCAGTCTGTACAAAAGCAGTGATGGAGAGTCTGTTGGGTACCGGGCACTGTGGCATGTGCTAATGTATAATGAGGAACATGACAGACCAAAATGTCTGCCCTCCTGAAGCTTGCATATAGGATGGGGACAGACAGAGATTGCCTGAAGTTAAATAAGTAAATAATCAAAAAATACAGATAACAATTGGTTCTATGATGAAAGTAAACAGAGGGCTATAATAGAAACTAAGAAGGGGTCCTTTTTAGAATGGGCCGACAGGGAAGACCTCTCTTAGGAGGTGACAAAAATTATTAATAACTTTTAAAATAGGCAAAGGTCTCTTGTCTGGAGCACCCTTCAAGTTATTCTCTGCCTGTTATTATCTTTAAACTATTTAACAACTCTGTAAATTGTAATCAATGCAACACAAATGAATGTTCACTATAAATATGCAAGTGAATTTCACAGGATTTTGTTCTGTGAAAGTGAAATTGATTTCCCTCCAACCCTGCCTCTGTAACAGTGTTTTGCATATATTAAGCAAATTTACTTTTAGCATTTCTGATGGTCTATATATGTAACTGCTCTTTGGAATCTTCTTTTATTCCATTGTAACATCTTACTGGTTCTCTCATTAATTAACAAGTTAAGTGAAATCTTCAACATGTATTTTACATTCATATGAGAGTCATAATTTACCTTTAAAAAATAACAATTGGGGGGGGAGGCAAAGTGAGTAAAGGGGGTCAATTGTATGGTGATGGATGGAAACTAAACTTAGTGGTAAGCATGCTATAATGCATAAAGAAGTCAAAATATAACATTGTACACCTGACACATATCATGTTATAAAACAATGATACTTCAGTTTTTAAGAAAAGATCCTTTAATACATTTAAATTCAAAGAGTCTAGTGCTGGGGTTCACTCAGCCTGGGGCCACCAGCCTAATATTCACAACACATCAAGACTGAATGATCTGATTACACTTTCCACTACTTCATTATTTGTGTGTTGATAACACATGCCTGGAATCACATCTACAAGATGGGGTCAAAGAACAACACAGGCTTTCAGTTTAGAGGCTGATGCAGTTTTATCAAGAGTGCTCATGAAGTCAAAGAGATACTGATTTTTCTAACACTGTTGGCAGTTAAAAGAACATTTAATAGGACTCTTTATAGATATTTTTGAGCCCAAGGTAGGGTTGTGCTTATAGAATCTCAGAATTTTAAAACAGTATAGAAAATTTAGAAATCATCCAGTTCAATCTGCCATTTTACATATGAATTAAGCTGGTCAGGAAAGCCCTAATGACTTGCTCAAGATCAACAACTAATTAACTGCAAGCTGAGATATAACCCAGCATTTTCCTTCTTGGTCCCATACTTGTTCAACCACCAGGAAGTTGGAACCAACCAGAACTTCATAAGAGATTCCTGAAAATGTTACTCATACCTTCTTTTCTTCACACATAAACACTCACTCTGAAAAAGAAAGGGAGAGGTGGTATCAGTGAGGGATAGTATGTGATAAGGAAAGAGCTTTGGATTCAGAAACAGTTGTGGTTTTTCATCTGGTTTTACTACTTATTTGTATTTGAGCTTTAGCATCTTCATCTGCACAATGAGCATAAACTATTATTAAATAATAATAAGTTGCCTTACTGGATTAATAATAACCTATATAAAGTACCTGGAGTATAGTAGATGCTCAATAAGTCACAGCTTTATTTTATTGAATTGCTTTACAATGTTGGGTTAGTTTCTGAAGTACAACAAAGTGAGTCAGCTGTATATATATATATATATATATAATCCCTCCCTCTTGAACCCCCCTCCCACCCACAACTCTCCACCTCAAAATCACCACTTTTATTAAATTGATATTAAAGTAATAATCTTGTTGTTCAGTTGCTAAGTTGTGTCCAATTCTTTGTAACTTCATGGACTGCAGCATGCCAGGCTTCCCTGTCCTTCACTATCTCCCAGAGTTTGCTCAAACTCATGTTCATTGAGTTGGTGATACTATTTAACCATCTCATCCTCTGCAGCCCCCTTCTATTGCCTTCAATCTTTCCCAGCGTCAAGGTCTTTTCCAATGAGTCAGCTCTTTAGATCGGGTGGCCAAAGTACTGGAGTTTCAACTTCAGCATCAGTCCTTCCAATGAATATTCAGGGTTGATTTCCTTTAGGATTACCTGAGCTCCTTGTAGTCCAAGGGCATCTCTAGAGTCTTCTCCAGCACCACAATTCAAAAACATCAAATCTTTGGGGCTCAGCCTTCTTTATGGTCTAACTCTCACATTTGTACATTACTGCTGGAAAAACCATAGCTTTGACTATATGGCTTTTTGTCAGCAAACTGATGTCTCTGCTTTTTAATATATTGTCTACGTTTGTCATAGCTTTTCTTCCAAGGAGCAAGCATCCTTTAAATTCATGGTTACTGTCAGCATCCACAGTGATTTTGGACCCCAAGAAAATAAAATGTCACTGCTTCCAGTTTTTCCTCTTCTATTTGCCATGACAATAGAAGGGACCAGATACCATGATATAAAAACCCCTCACTCTTTGAGGAATGCATGGTTGACAGTACTGACATTTTCATAATTTAGTACTTTCATGTGTAAATGAAAGTTACACACATATCCACATATAGCTGTTTAAAAAATCCATCTTTATTGAATGGAGAATTGGCAAACATAAACCAACTCCACACAAAGCAATATTCTCTCTATCTTCTACTGTTTCATTTGGCTGCTTGAAAATAATTCTTATGTATTTAGACATCAGTTCAGTTCAGTTCAGTCACTCAGTCGTGTCCTACTCTTTGCGACCCCATGGATCGCAGCACGCCAGGCCTCCCTATTCATCACCATCTCTCGGAGTTCACTCAGACTCACGTCCATCGAGTCTGTGATGCCATCCAGCCATCTCATCCTCGGTCGTCCCCTTCTCCTCCTGCCCCCAATCCCTCCCAGCATCACAGTCTTTTCCAATGAGTCAACTCTTCGCATGAGGTGGCCAAAGTACTGGAGTTTCAGCTTTAGCATCATTCCTTCCAAAGAAATCCCAGGGTTGATCTCCTTCAGAATGGACTGGTTGGATCTCCTTGCAGTGGATGTTGGCAATTTGATCTCTGGTTCCTCTGCCTTTTCTAAAGTCAGCTTGAACATCAGGGAGTTCACGGTTCACGTATTGCTGAAGCCTGGCTTGGAGGATTTTGAGCGTTACTTTACTAGCATGTGAGATGAGTGCAACTGTGCAGTAGTTGGAGCATTCTTTGGCATTGCCTTTCTTTGAAATTGGAATGAAAACTGACCTTTTCCAGTCCTGTGGCCACTGCTGAGTTTTCCAAATTTGCTGGCATATTGAGTGCAGCACTTTCACAGCATCATCTTTTAGGATTTGAAACAGCTCAGCTGGAATTCCATCACCTCCACTAGCTTTATTCGTAGTGATGCTTTCTAAGGCCCCCTTGACTTCACATTCCAAGATGTCTGGCTCTAGATTAGTGATCACGTCATCATGATTATCTGGGTCATGAATATCTTTTTTGTACAGTTCTTCCGTGTATTCTTGCCACCTCTTCTTAATATCTTCTGCTTCAGTTAGGTCCAGACCATTTCTGTCCTTTATTGAGCCCATCCTTGCATGAAATTTTCCCTTGGTATCTCTAATTTTCTTGAAGAGATCTCTAGTCTTTCCCATTCTGTTATCCTGCTTATTTTCAAACTGCCTAAAATGAAACATGAAACATTGTATTTTTAAAAGTATGTTAGGCCCTGGAGTATGAGACAATCCAAGTGAAGGCATAGCTATGTCTGCCACATCCTCTACAAAAGTGATCAGCCCCTTGGAGTGGTAATTAATCAAGGCTCACCCTCATTGGTAAAAATAACTGTTTAATGCTTCATAGTGAACAACAGGCTTTCACATACTATATAATTTTAAATATTCTCAGCAAACTGAAGAGAGGATGCAATGTCCTTCCTATGGCAACAAAAGCAGGGTTAGGAAAGACATCCAGACATACTGCCTCACTGATGATGAAATTTATTTTGCTACTATATTAGTTTGCTAGAGCTGCTGTGGCAATGTACCACAAAATGAGTGGCTTAAAACAGCAGCAATTTATTGTCTCACAGTTCCGGAGCCTGGAAGTCTGAAATCAAAATGTTGGCAGGGCTATTCTCCCTCTGAAGACACTAGGGAAGGATCTGTTCCAGGCTACTCTCCTAGTTTCGAGTAGGTCCTTAGTTTATGGCAGCCAAACTAAGATCATGGCATCTGGTCCCATTACTTTATGGGAAATAGATGGGGAAACAGTGGAAACAGTGTCAGACTTTATTTTGGGGGGCTCCAAAATCACTGCAGATGGTGATTGCAGCCATTAAATTTAAAAATGCTTGCTCCTTAGAAGGAAAGTTATGACCAACCTAGATAGCATATGCAAAAGCAGAGACATTACTTTGCCAACAAAGGTCCATCTTGTCAAGGCTATGGTTTTTCCAGTGGTCATGTATGGATGTGAGAGTTGGACTGTGAAGAAAGCTGAACACCAAAGAATTGATGCTTTTGAACTGTGTTGTTGGAGAAGACTCTTGAGAGTCGCTTGGACTGTAAGGAGATCCAACCAGTCCATTCTAAAGGAGATCAGTCCTGGGTGTTCTTTGGAAGGACTGATGCTAAAGCTGAAACTCCAATACTTTGGCCACCTCATGCGAAGAGCTGACTCATCGGAGAAGACTCTGATGCTGGGAGGGATTGGGGGCAGGAGGAAGAGGACGACAGAGGATGAGATGGCTGGATGGTATCACGGACTCGGTGGATGTGAGTTTGAGTGAACTCCGAGAGTTGGTGATGGACAGGGAGGCCTGGTGTGCTGCGATTCATGGTGTCGCAGAGTCGGACACGACTGAGCAGCTGAACTGACTGAACTGAAGTCCAATCTTCATAAGGCCTTCTCTCCTGAGTATGAGACTGCTGTTTGCATCCAAATTTCCCCTTTTATAAAGACACTAGTCATTGGATTTGGTCCCCAAATGACCTCATCTTAATTTCATCATCTGTAAGATCTTATTTCCAAATAAGGTCAAATTCACAGGTATTAGGGGTTACATGACTTTTAGAGGTACACAACTCGATTTGTAATAATTGCTATATCTTTCCTCCTTTTAGCCTTGTCAAACACACTGGTGACAAACAGAATTCATTCATTCACTCATTCATTCAATAAACATTTGACTGTGTCGAAATATATTCCCTAGCTCAAAGGTGATGTAGTGAGCGGCAGATTCTAAACAGCATTTACAGAGTGAAAAATAGCACGTATAAAGGTTAGGAGACACATCGTGAACTTCAAGAGGACTTTTCTCTTTCTCTCTCTGTGTACCTCCAGTACTTTAAATAGTGCCAGTTTCATTCAATAAGTGATTGTTGAATGAACCTAAAGTTATTGCATGCCTAAGGAACAGCGATTCCCTTGCAGTTCAGTCCCTAAAGAACCTGCCTGCAATGCAAGAGACCCAGGTTCGATTCCTGCATGGGAAAGATCCCCTGGAGAAGGAAACGGCAACCCACTCCTTGCCTGGAGAATCCCATGAACAGAGGAGCCTGGCAGGCTACAGTCCATGGGGTCACAAGAGTTGGACACGACTTAGTTACTAAACCAAGGAACAGCAAGGCCTGAAGTTCATTGTCCTTAGAGGGGTAGGCAAAGTCCCCATCGCAAAGAGCCTTGTAAACCGCACCAGCTGTAAGGAGGGCTGACATGTTGACAACAGAGATAGTATTAAGGAATTCCAGGGATGCCTGGCACCACCCTCCGAATTAATCCTCTTCCCCAGAGCTCATACAAGGATCCAGTACCGCTAGGGGCACAAGAATGAGAAGGGAGCCAGCTCTATACACTCCAAAGTAGGTTTGGGTTCTCCAGCTAAAGCTGGATGGAAACACATGTTTTGGGCTCTAAGTCGATGTGGAGCCTCCTACTCTGCTCTTTCCACTCCATCCTGCCCTCACTCATTCCCCGCCGGATCCCCGTTCCGACTCCTGGAAGACACCGTGATGTCTCCACGCCCTCCGCGAACCCGTCTGGAGGAATCCCCAAGCGCGCTCCGGATCGCCGGCCCCGCCCTCCTTGACTCCGAAACGCAGCGAGAGCGCACGCGCGCCCTCACGGGCAGAGCGCGAGCTCGCTAACTCCCCGCATCCCCGTGCTCATCCGGGTCTCAGCGAGTCTCAGCCAATGGTGGACGTTCACAGCCCCCGAGGGCGGGGCTAAGCCTTCCCTCACATGGGCCTCGGCTCACTCTGGGCGCTTTCAGGCAACCGCGATTTGTTGGCCGAGAAAAGGGACAGAGGCAAAGTGTCTAGCGTCTGGGAGAGGACCGATGGATTTGACATGGAGCAGCTGCCGCCTCCTAGAAGCGACTGAAGTGCAAGCTGATTCCCCAGTCGGAGCCGCTGTAGTAAACACACTTCAGAAACGTGAGGTGCCGGTGGTCACGTGGGGAGTGCGCTCTCCAATGAGGAGCCGAAGGCGGGGCTGAAGCCGCTGACGCGGCGGTGGCGGCGAAGTCACCCGGGCAGCCTCGGGACGGGTCACCGGCCGGCAGCGGTCCAGCGGCCTCGACCACCGCCTTGCGTGCTCTGTCCTCACTTCTCTTACCCGGGCCGAGAGGCAGCGTGGCCGACAGTGACTGAATTCTCTCTCATCCCTGTCGGTGGCTCGCCTCAGGCGGGGCCGTCTGCTCCTCAGGGGCCGCCTCGGTGGGCGAGGTTTCCGTGCGGGGAACCTCTTGGGGCTGCCCGCGCCCGCGCGGGCCGAGGTGGAGTCTCGGGCTTGTGGAACTTGGTCAGCCTCCGGAGGTCCGGGGACCTCGAAGTTATGCGTCTTTTCCAGTCGGTGGCGGCGGGTGCCGGCTCCTAAAGGGCGTCACACCGGGACTCCGCTGACTGGGCAACCTCCATTCATCTTCCAGCTGCGCCGCCAGCGCCCTCTCCCTCTCCAGTCCCCTCCTCGGACTCATCTTTTCCTTCCCCTCCTCTGCTTTCCTCACTCCTTGGGTGCGGCGATTCTCCTGCGTTCGGAGGTGTCGGTTATGAGCCGGACCCTCCTACGCTGAATTTCTCGGCGGAGGAGCTCGGCGGCGCCACACCGCGCCCCCCCACCCCGCCCCCGGGATGGGGGTGAACGCCGTGCACTGGTTCCGAAAGGGGCTCCGGCTTCACGACAACCCCGCCCTGAAGGAGTGCATCCAGGGCGCCGACACCATCCGCTGCGTCTACATCCTCGACCCCTGGTTCGCCGGCTCCTCCAACGTGGGGATCAACAGGTGGCGGTGAGTCAAAATCCTGTGGGAAATTGATTTCGCTGTTTAATGAATCAAGACTTTACATGCCATCAGCCAGACCTGAGAATTGAAATCTTGCACCGCCTTGCCCGTACTGTTTTAATTATTGCAGGTGCTTTAAGTATTAAATAGAACGGACTTAATAGCCCCGAGGCGAGAGAGTTCCGGCAGCCTGAAACACCTTGGCCTTCAGGTGTGAGTTACGTGTCTCTGCCCTCGTAGGAATTCTTCCCCTGAATTTATGGAGAATTCTTAGTGGTGGAGTTAAAGAAACACCCTTCCAGTTCTCAGTGGCCCATGTGTTGATTTCCTTGGCCTCTGTGGCATTTGGGGTTGCGGTCTTTAGTGTTTACGTTTGTGTGTTAACTCATAGTATGGAGAAAATCATTCATTCAGTAGAGTCCCCTCCAAATCTAGTTTTCTTCCACCTTGAGGTTGCCAGAGGAAAAGCAAGGGACATTTCTTTGCTCAGCTCTGCCTCTCAACTCCTCCTTGTGGTTGACTAGACAAAGCACAGTTTTTCTTTCTAGGCAAAGTATAATCCTTCCAGGATTTAGAGCACTGGAAGAAATCTTAGAGAAGCTTTATGATCTTTTCCTGACATGCCAGGCCAGATGATTATTAGGCCCGTGGTGGAAATGAAAGCATTCTTTCAACAGAGTATTGATCACCTACTGTATACCAGGGCTTCCCTTGTGGCTCAACTGGTAAAAAATCCTCCTGCAAAGCGGGAGACCTGGGTTCTATCCCTGGTTGGGAAGATCCCCTGGCAAGGTGAAAGGCTACCCACTCCAGTATAATGGCCTGGAGAAATCCATGGACTGTATAGTCTTTGGGGTCGCAAAGAGTCTGACACGACTGAGCGATTTCACTCACAATCACTCACAGCCACAGCTTTAAACTGTATACCAGCCACAGCTTTAAACACCAGGGATACAGTAGTGAATGAAACAAATAGAAATTCTTGTCCTTTTCTAGCACATGTCCCAGAAAGTATGTAGTAATGTAGTGATGATAAATGATGTGTGGAAATACAGCTTTTATGTGTACAAGGGAGTGGGATTGGAATTGGGAGTTTAAAATATGGTGATAGGGAAAAACTCAGAGAAAGGGACAGTTGAGCAAGATGATGAAACAAGTAGATTTACAGATATCTAGGGAAGAGCATTCCAGGGAGAAGGAACTAAGAAAAAGGGCCCGAAGTGGAATATGCGTAACCTTTGGAAAGAACAGCAGAAGAAGCCAATGTACTGGAACAGAGTGAGAGGAATAGTAAGTAGTGTACGAGGTCAGAGATGTAATAGGGGCAGACTGAGTAGAGCTTTATAGGCAGTTGTCAAGATTTGGGCCTTTACTCAGACGAAAATGGGAATAATTTTAAGATTATGAGCAGAAAAGTGATGTGATTTGACTGAATTTTTTTTTTTTTAACTTCTCTGGCTGTGGTTCTGAGAACAGGCCCAAATTGTGGGGTGGAGGTAGACAAGAAGCATTAAGACAGGTTAGGAGTCAATTGCATTCATCCAGGTGAGATACGATAATGGCTTGGCCCATAGTGATTGTGGTGGATATAGGGAGAAGAAGTCAAGTGCTGAGTGTATTTTGAAGGCAGAATTCACA
The DNA here is from genome assembly GCA_006410635.1 of Cephalophus harveyi. Classification (NCBI taxonomy): domain Eukaryota; kingdom Metazoa; phylum Chordata; class Mammalia; order Artiodactyla; family Bovidae; genus Cephalophus; species Cephalophus harveyi. The sequence continues at coordinate 111,971 of SJYT01065059.1, read as the reverse complement.
GTATTTATTGACAGATTTGGTGTGAGAGAAAAGGAATTAGGAGTAATTTCAAAATTTGATTTGAGAAACTAGAAGGGTGGAACTGATCTTTGCTAAGTGGTCAGTTGAAGAAGCCACTGAGAGGGTGATTTGAGTTTTGTTTTGAACTTGGTTAGTATGAGATGTTTATTATGCATCCAAATGGAGATAGCAGATAGATATGTCTAGAGTTAAGGTTAGAGATCCTGGCAGGAGGTATAAATTAGAGATTCATCACTTTATAGATAACATTTAAAACTATTAATCCATTCATATATTGACCAAATATATTGTATGGATCTACTATGTGCTAGACACTTTTATGTGCAGGACACTTAAGCAGAATAGCTAAAAAATCTCTGCTGTGTTGAAGCTACATTCTAGTAGAGCCGTGAGACTATATGAAAACATTATGTAAATTTGTGTAGATAGAAAAGAACTGAGCCCTGGGTACTTGAATGTATTTAAATTGTGGACCTGTGGAAGAAGTAGCAAAGGAGTTTGAGAAAGAACATCTGGTAAGATAAGAAAACCTGAAGATAATGGTGTCACAGAAGCCAAGTAAAGAAGGAGAGTGGCTCAAAGAAAACGTTTGACCGTCGTCAGGTTCCTCGTCGTGTGAGATGAGGACTGAAAATTAAGAATCATATTTAGCATTTTGAGATCATAATCTTGACTAAAGTGGTTTCAGTAGAGTCAGGGGCAAAAGCCTTTTTGGACTGGCTTCAGAGAGGCTGAGAGGAGAGAAGGTGGGAATAACTCACATAGATAGCTCTTTTAAGTTTTCCATTGAGGGGGAATCAGAGAAATGGTGTAGAAGAAGGTGAACTCAAGAGAAGATTTTTTTTTTTTTAAGATGAGAGAAATTACAGAATACTTGTGTGCTTATGGGAATAATACAGCAACTGTATATAAAACATGTTCATTAGCAGAATTAGTGTCATCATTGATTCTGGAAAAAGATAATACATGTTATATATTCTAATCTATTCATATCTTAACAATAATATAGTAATAAGTCTCTCTTCATAATATTGTTAGGAGAATTAAATTAGTTAAAAGATGTAAAATGCTTAAAATGTGAGTGGTACTAGGAAGTGCTTATTTGCTGTTTGCTCTTAAATTGAAAGTCCTAGGTAAATAGTATCTACTTAAATACCTACAGTTTAAGCATTGTAAGACTAAAACTGATAAGTATAGGAATCCCTTGACTAGCAAGGAGATCCAACCAGTCCATCCTAAAGGAAATCAGTCCTGAATATTCATTGGAAGGACTGATGCTGAAGCTGTAACTCCAATATTTTGGCCACCTGATGTGAAGAGCTGACTCATTGGAAAAGACCCTGATGCTGGGAAAGATTGAAGGCAGGAGGAGAAGGGGATGACAGAGGATGAGATGGTTGGATGGCATCACTGACTCAATGGACACGAGTTTGGGTAAACTCTGGGAGTTGGTGATGGACAGGGAGGCCTGGCATGATGCAGTCGTTGGGGCTGCAAAGAGTCGGACACGACTGAACGACTGAACTGAACTGATAGGAATCCCATATTTTCCTTTTAAAAAGATTTTTTTTTTTTTTACTATTAAATATTGCCCTTGACGAGTAATACATAGGTAAAGATGTAAATAATGAATAGAGACAGACTTTCTTCCACTGACGACTATATAAAAAGGAGGGACAGAGTTTTAGACTTTTCTCTCAGCATCAGATTCAGTGCTTTCATATAGTGGTAACTCAGTTACTTTTTGTTAATGAAATGACATCCTGGAGTCAATAGTTTTTATATGTTTAAACAACTTTGCTACCTTACTTATTGACCATAGAATAAGGTGCAAACTCCTTAACTTGGCATTCAGGCTATCTTGTGGGTTTTGGTCTTTCCTTTGTACCATTTCCTTTAATTAACAAAATTTCCTAGATTTTTGGATTTAACAGAAAAACAAATTTTAAAAACCTATTTTGCATAAGAAAATTAACAAAATTACCTTTTGATGTTGCTGTAATTTTCATTTAAAATGGGTACTTTCTAAGGCAACTGAAAGAAGAACAAGCAAAACCCAAAGTTAGCAGAAGTAATAAAATCATAAAGACCAGAAATAAATGAAATAGAGACCAAGAAAACAATAGAAAAGATCAATGAAGCTAAAAGGCAGTTCTTTGAAAAGATAAACAAAATTAAACATTTAGCCAGACTCACAGTATATTAAAAAGCAAAGACATCACTTTGCTGACAGAGGTCCATATAGTCAAAACTATGGGTCTTTGAGTAGTCATGTACAGGTGTGAGATTTGGACCATAAAGAAGGCTGAGTGCTGAAGAATTGATGCTTTCAAACTGTGGTGCTGGAGAAGACTCTTCAGAATCCCTTGGACTGCAAGGAGATCAAGAAGTCAATCCTAAAGGAAATCCTGACTGTTCATTAGAAGGACTGATGCTGAAGCCAAAGCTCCAATACTTTAGCTATACAATGTGAAGAGCTGACCCTGATGCTGGGAAAGATTGGGGGCTGGAGGAGAAGGGATTGACAGAGGATGCGATAGTTGGGTGGTATCACCAACTCAATGGACATGAGTTTGAGCAAGCCTGGTGTGCTGCAGTCCATAGGTTGCAAAGAGTCGGACACGACTGAGTGACTAAACAGTAACAACAAACCAGACTCATGAAGAAAAAAAGGGAGAGGGCTCAAATCAGTAAAGTTAGAAATGAAAAAGGAGACATTACCCCACAAAAGTACAAAAGACTGTAAGAGATTACTACAAGCAACTATATGCCAATAAAATGAACAGCCTAGAAGAAATTAGAAAATTCTTAGTAAGGTGTGAATCTCCCAAGACTGAACTAGGAAGAAATAGGAAGTACAAGCAGACAAGTTATAAGTACTGAAATTCAGTCGTTGATTAAATAACTCCCAATAAACAAAAGTCCAGGACCAGATGGCTTCACAGGCAAATTCTATCCAACATTCAGAGAAGAGTTAACACTTATCTTTCTGAAACAAATCCAAAAATCTGGAAGAAACACTTCCAAACTCATTTTGTGAAGCCACAATCACCCTAATACCAATCAGAAAAAGGCACCACAAAAAAAAAGAAGAAAATTACAGGCCAATATCACTGATGAACATAGATGGAAAAATCATCAACAAAAGATTATTAAACTGAATCCAACAAAACATTGAAAGGGTCATATGCCATGATCAAGTGGAACTTATTCAGTGATGCATGGATTTTTCAATATCCACAAATCAATCAGTATGATACACCCCATCAACAAATTGAAGAATAAAAACCATATCAGAAGATGCAGAAAATGGCTTTTGATAAAATTCAACATCCATTTATAATAAAACCCCCCAGAAAGTGGGCATAGAAGGAACATACCTCAACATACTAAAGGCCATATATAACAAACTCACAGCTAGCATGTTTCTTCTGTTGTTCAGTTGCCCAGTCATGTCTGATTCTTTGCAACCCCATGGACTGCAGCACGTCAGGCCTCCCTCTCCCTTTAGCATACTCAGTGGTAAAAAGCTGCTTTTCCTCTAAGATTAGGAACAAAACAAGTATGTCCACTCTCACCACCCTTATTCAACATAGTTTTGATGACACAAACAGATGGAAAGATGTACTTCACGGTCTTTTTGTTTCCATACAAATGTAAAAATTTTTATTCTAGTTCTGTGATAAATGCTATTAGTAATTTGATAGGGATTGCACTGAATCTGTAGAGTGCCTTGGGTAATATAGTTGTTTTGACAGTGTTGATTCTTTCAACCCAAGAATACAGTACATCTTTCCCTCTGTTGGTGTCATCTTTGATTTCTTTCATCAGCATCTTATAGTTTTTGGAGTACATGTCTTTTGCCCTCTTAAGTCAGTTTATTCCCAGGTATTTTATTCTTATGCAATAGTAAATTTGATTGCTTTCTTAATTTCTCTTTCTGCTCTTTTGTTGTTAGTATATTTAAACGCAACAGATTTCTGTGCCTGAATTTTGTATCCTGCAGCTTTTATCCTGTTCATTGATCAGCTCTTGCAGTTTTCCGGTAGTGTCTTTAGGATTTTCTAATTTGAAAAGTTTACGTGAATCTAGTGCTTATAGCAACACTGTTTACAGTTGCCAAAATATGGACGCAATCTAAGTGTTCATCAGCATCTGAATAGATAAAAATGGATAAAGAAGATGTGGTGTGTATATACACACACACAAAATTAAATACTATTCAGCCATTAAAAATTCAGAAAATTTGGTGTTTGCAATAACATAGATAGACTTGGAGGGTAAATGAAATGTCAGAGAAAGAAATGCTGTATGATACCAGTTATATATGAAATCTAAAAAATACTACGGAGTAGTGAATATAACAAAAAATAAACAGAATCACAGATAACAAAATAGTGTTCACTAGTAGGAAGGGAGAGGAGGAGGTAACAACTATTGAGTGTAAGGTACACTGCAAGGATGTATTGTACAACATGGAGAAAATAGCCAGTATTTTGTAATGATTGTAAATGGAGTGTAACCTTTAAAAATTGTATAAAATAAAGTAAATGCCTTAAAAATCCCAATTCTTTATCTGTACTCTATTTTATAAACTTCACTCTTATTTATTTAGCCATATTATTGACATGCAGAAGAGCCTGAATGAGCTTTTTGGCCAACTCAGTATAATTGACAAATTTGAAACTGTATATATTTAAGATATACAATATGATATTTTGATATATGTATACATCATGAAGCTTATTTTTGATTATCTGTTTCACCTTTTATTTAACCCTGTCCTCTTTTTAAGTTGCTTCCAAACAACATTTAAACATGCTTAAAACCAAATTCTACAAAGAAATAAATAACAGCAAAAAAAAAAAAACAAACAGGAACAAAACCTACCCTTGACATTCCTCTCCTGAAGCTTTATTTCTCAATTCCTTTATAGCCACACTTCCTGAACAAGAATGTCTAACACAAACATGGGTCTAATACTGGCTGACTCCATATCTTTATCTCCTGCTCAACCTTGAACCCACTCTAAACTTGGTTTCACCCCCATCTTCTCCACCAAAACTGGTTTCATTCAAAGGATACTTTATTTTTTTTTTAATTTTTATTTTTACCTTATTTTACTTTACAATACTGTATTGGTTTTGCCATACATTGACACGAATCCACCACAGGTGTACATGAGTTCCCAATCCTGACCCCCCTCCCGCCTCCCACCCCATATCATCTCTCTGGATCATCCCCGTGTACCAGCCCCAAGCATCCTGTATCCTATATCGAACATAGACTGGTGATTCGTTACTTACATGATAGTATACATGTTTCAATGCCATTCTCCCACATCATCCCACCCTCTCCCTCTCCCTCACAGTCCAAAAGTCCATTTTATACATCTGTGTCTCTTTTGCTGTCTCCCATAGAACTGCCTTATGACCCAGCAATCCCACTGCTGGGCATACACACTGAGGAAACCAGAATTGAAAGAGACACATGTACCCCAATGTTCATTGCAGCACTGTTTATAATAGCCAGGACTTGGAAACAACCTAGATGTCCATCAGCAGATGAATGGATAAGAAAGCTGTGGTACATATACACAATGGAGTATTACTCAGCCATTAAAAAGAATACATTTGAATCAGTTCAAAGGATACTTTAAAACTTTTCATTCCTGGACTTTTAAATTTTTGACACATTTGACCATACCATCCTGTTCTTCCTTCTGCTTTGGTTAGAGGACTCTTCTGTGTTTGTTTTTCTGCCAGAGTTGTTAGCGACCTTCCTTTACTTCCGTTTCTCTCTTTTCAACCCTTAGAAGTGAATTCACTCAGTTTTGTCTGACTCTTTGTGACCCCATGGACTGTAGCCCACCAGGCTCCTCCCTCCCCGGGATTCTCCAGGCAAGAGTACTGGAGTGGGTTGCCATTTCCTTCTCCAGGGGATCTTCCCGACCCACGGATCGAACCTAGGTCTCCTGCATTCCAGGCAGACGCTTTAACCTCTGAGCCACCAGGGAAACCCTTAAGTGCTCCTTAAATCTGTAGTCTCTACCCTGTTTTCATCATTTTGAGGTAATCTTCTCTCTTCATAAAGTTGATTACTATCTATATGCTCAGAATTTACAAATTAGTATCCTCAGCCCAGATCTCTCACCTGATCCCCAGATATGTGTCCACTATAATATTCCCTCCATATTTGAATCTTATGGAGGGTTTATTACCCTAAACTCAGTTTGCTCAAAACCAAGTTCATCTTTTCCCTCACCTCTTTCTCAAAAACAAAAGCTCCAAACTGATTTTTCTTGTGTTTCCTATCTTCGTAAGTAACATTGCCATTTGCCTAGTTGCTCATACAGTTTATATATTAGGTTGTTAATTGTGTATTAATTTATTCAACTAATAAATGTGTGCTCCTACTGTGTGCCAGGCTTCTCTGGTAGCTCAGTTGGTAAGGAACCTACCTGCAATGCAGAAGACCCCGATTCGATTCCTGGGTTGGGAAGATCTGCTAGAGAAGGAATAGGCTACCCACTCCAGTATTCTTGTGCTTCTCTGGCTCAGCTGGGTAAAGAATCTGCCTGCAATGCAGAAGACCTGGGTTCAACTCCTGTACTGGGAAGATCTCCTGGAGAAGGGAATGGCTACCCACTCCAGTATTCTGGCCTGGAGAATTCTATGGACTGTATAGTCCATGGGGTTACAAAGAATCAGACGTGACTGAGTGACTTTCACTTTCACTGTATGCCAATCACTTTGCTAATTTATCTCGATAAAATGGTAGTCAACAGATAAATTTTCTGTCCTCAGGGTGTTTGCAACGTAGGAGAGCTATATTCAGAAATAATCACAGAAATACATTTTTCTGTCTCCATTGCCACTTTAGTCTATACTACTATCTTTTTGCATAGATTTTTCATAGTTTATAAACTATTGTTTGCTCTTCTCTGATTCCTCCTTTACGCAACAACCAGGGTAAACTTTTAAAATTGCTAATATGACCATGTCCTGTACTAACCTTCGATGACATTTATTTACCCTTACATAAAGGTTCAAATGGGGCTTCCCTGGTAGCTCAGCTGATAAAGAATCTGCCTACAATGCGGGAGACCTGGGTTTGATCCCTGGGTTGGGAAGATCCCCTGGAGGTGGGCATGGCAACTCACTCCACTATTCTTTCCTGGAGAATCTCAAGAACGGAGGAGCCTGGTGGGCTACAGTCCATGGGGTTGCAGAGTCAGACACGACTAAGTGACTGAGCACACACAAAGGTTGAAAAAGCCATAGCATGGTTTAAAATCTCTGTGTAATCTGGTCTTCTGTTTCTTTTCCCAGCCTCTAGGGACTGTTTCACTGAGGCATTTGAAGCCTTGAAGTAGAAGATGGATCTTATTAAACAGAGGAAAGAGGGAAGGGAATTCCAGACTGAGGAAATAACATAAGGGAAGGTTCTATATTTTGATACTGGTGAGGAGGTTGGTGTAACTGAATCATATGGGTGCATAAAAAGATAGGTGTTATTTAGTATTCTTTTGGTTCAGTGGTTTAGATAATTGCCTTACTCAGATGGGCTTAAGCAGAAAGAGGGTTTATTGCCAAGTGTAATTGAATGATCCAAGGGAAATTGGCTTCAGACATGGCTTGATGCTAGGGCTCAGAAGGGCTGAAGTCTCAGCATCTGTAAACTTTACTTATTCTACATTGGCTTTTCAGGCAGTCTGTCCTCTGGTGGTAAAATATAGCAATAACAATAGCAGATATAGAGTAAAAAAGCATTTGTTTTTGTCCCAGAAGTAGCAGCAAAAGTCTATGGCACTTCAGTGGCTCTGTTTGGGCCAATTCTGAATCAATCATTGTGAACCTGATATCTGAGCTGAAGTTGTATGCCTCAGCTTGACTGAGCTGAAGTAGAATAAGAAGGAAGTAGGTGGATGCCCTAAAACAAAACTGAGTTTGAAAACTCAGATCAGAAAGTAGGACCAAGTCAGAAAAACTTTTACTCCATTTAGGGAAATATAACTTTGGCATCTGAGTGAATGATGGAGGAAAGAGACCCAGTAACAGTGTGGAGCTTTATCAGCAGTTCACTTGAAAGATAATACAAACTTGAGCTAGGGAAAGGGCTGTAAGGAAAGGGAAGGTTGCAAGAGAGTAACTGTAGAGGTGCAATGGATAGTTTAGGTGACTGTCTGTAAAAGGCAGTTTTCATAGTGGAGTGTGAGGGAGAGAGTAGAATATGAGATTCTCATGTTATATGCCTCTTTGACAATTAGACATTAATTAAGTTAGAGAACACAGGCATATATCATATTTAGATGATCTATCTAAATATGTATCACCTAAGCTCATGATGAATTTGATGTGCTGCTAAGATACCAGCATGGGAAATGGAGGAAATAGAAATTCAAGTTTGGGGATCATAGACATTAGAGCTGTGGTCATGGGAATAATTCCTATACAGTTAATAGGTTAAGCATAACTGATGATACTGGATGGAATCAGACCCATCAGTACCTTGAAGAACACTGTATTTAAGATGAATAGGAACTGGTGAAACTGAAGAAAATCAGAGGAGTCAGGAGAATGATGTATCATGGAAACCAAATGTGGTAAGAATTTTCCTTCATTGTGCTAAAGAAGGCAGGTTAGAATGAGTTTTGACAGTTATGCAAGAACAGTTTGTCAAAGACTTGAAAATGGGCAGAAGAAATTACTGTGTATCTGAATGCCCATTGGACTCTCTAGGACCTACAGGGCCCTCTAAGAATTATATTACTTTGATTTAGAGATATGTATTTTTGTCCTTGGTTGACTAGACTGTTTTACAACTCTACAAAAAGGGGCAAAAGTTAAGTTGTATAAAATCAATAATGGAACAAACATTCCCTACCTGTACCAGTGCAGTTATTCCTGTTTGTGCCATGCAAATGAATTTCATAGACTGGACAATATAAACCTCTGAGAGTCAGATTCTCATTTGAACCAGATTTAACATCTTACTGGTTGCTTCATTTATTAATGAGTTAAATAAATCTTTCTCATATTCATTTCATGTCTGTATGAGAGTCTGCTGCAAGGAGATTAAACCAGTCAGTCCTAACGGAAATAAATCCTGGATATTCATTGGAAGATCTAATGCTGAAGCTGAAGCTCCAGTACTTTGGCCACCTGATGCAAAGAGCTGACTGATTAAAAAAGACCCTGATGCGGGGAAAGATTGAGGGCAGGAGGAGAAGGGGACGACAAGGATGAGATGGTTGGATGGCATCACTGACTCAAGGGAGGGTCAAGAGTTTGAGCAAGCTCCAGGAGATGGTGAAGGAGAGCGGAGCCTGGAGTGCTACAGTCCGTAGGGTTGCAAAGAGTCGGACACAACTGAGTGACTGAATAATGAGAGTCACGATTTGACCATTTTGCAAATTATACTTTAACTGTTACAAAGGCCTTTGGTAAACTTGCTAAAGCAGCTTTAATGTAGTTGTAAGGACAAATATCAGACTGTGTAGGATGTTACAGAAAGTGTATGTGTGTGTCTGGCTGGTGTATGGGAGGATGGTGATATTTGAGGGACTGGTGGAGAGAGTTTTTATAGGAGAAGTAAGACAAGCTGAAAGCTCAATTCAGAAAACTAAGATCATGGCATCTGGTCCCATTACTTCATGGCAAATAGATGGGGAAACAGTGGAAATAGTGTCAGACTTTATTTTTTGGGGCTCCAAAATCACTGTAGATGGTGATTGCAGCCATGAAATTAAATGACGCTTACTCCTTGGAAGGAAAGTTATGACCAACCTAGACAGCATATGCAAAAGCAGAGACATTACTTTGCCAACAAAGGTCCGTCTAGTCAAGGCTATGGTTTTTCTAGTGTTAATGTATGGATGTGAAAGTTGGACTGTGAAGAAAGCTGAACACTGAAGAATTGATGCTTTTGAACTGTGGTGTTGGAGAAGACTCTTGAGAGTCGCCTGGACTGCAAGGAGATCCAACCAGTCCATTCTAAAGAAGATCAGTCCTGGGTGTTCTTTGGAAGGACTGATGGTAAAGCTGAAACTCCAATACTTTGGCCACCTCATGTGAAGAGTTGACTCATTGGAAAAGACCCTGATTCTGGGAAAGATTGAAGGCAGGAGGAGAAGGGGACGACAGAGGATGAGATGGTTGGATGGCATCGCTGACTCAATGGACATGAGTCTGAGTGAACTCCGGGAGTTGGTGATGGACAGGGAGGCCTGGTGTGCTGCGATTTATGGGGTCACAAAGAGTTGGACATGACTGAGTGACTGAACTGAACTGAAGACAAGCTGGATGCACAGGTTCTGGACAGGCTGAGGCAAAGTGAACTTTGGGTAGATCATTAGATTTACAGTCAAGGCAATGAAATCATCAGACTTAGAGTCCAGACAGGATGATAAAGAGAAAATAAAATATATAGATAGGATGAGTAGTGGACTATCTGAATGTGTAGTCCTTCGAATGACAGACTGAAGTGAGTTTAGAACATCTGGCTGTCCTAAAACCTAGATACTAGTCCCTCCTTTCCTATTAAGTAGCAGTTGGACTGACTGTGAGTAAGTCACTCCTTTATAGCCATTCAGTAATGTTCATTAAAAGATTGTTGTTTGCCAGGTACTTGGCAGGGCACAAAGATAAAGGTCATAATTTTTGCCCATAAAGAAACTTTCACACCACTCAAGGACAAATAATTAGAATATAGGATGTTACATAGGACTTATGTAGAAATATTCTGAAATATCTGTAACTCCTCCTCTCTCAAACCAGTATTTCCCTTCCTCCTCCCTCCCACATATCCTCCTTCACCACCTCTATCCTAATCCCTCCTCCCCTCTACCAGGGTTGTCTCTCTTCTGTGCTAAGATTATCCTAATATGAAGAGGGAGGTACTAAAAAATAAAAGCCCTCTTATCTGATATCATTGTCTTTGAAAAAGACAAATATAAAAAGCATAAATATACATTATTTTGACAGCTTTTGATGTGGAGTGAAATTCTAGGTCTCAATTCTCTGTCTCTCTATCTACATTTGCTCCTTAGGTAATTTAACCTAGTCCCATACTTCATGCATGTCCTACCCTGACCTCTATCTTGAATTACAGACCTAGGTATCCAGTAGTTTTACTCAGATTTCAAATAAGCATCTTAAACTTAATTTTGCTTCCCTCTCTCCCACCTTCCATGGTTTCTCTGTGTCACATATGGCAACATTCACCTCATTGCTCTGCAAAAACCTAGGAACCATCTTACCTTCATTAGTTTTTTCCCCACTCACAACCCTGTCTCTAATCTTTCTGAAATTATTATGGCTTTTCCTTCAAAATCCCATATTCATTCAAAGTTCACACTTCCACTGCCATCATACTCTCCAGGTCACTAATATTTCTTGCAGGATTACTGCAGTAACCTCCTAACTTCTCTGCTGCTGCTGCTAAGTCACTTCAGTCGTGTCCGACTCTGTGCGGCCCCATAGACGGCAGCCCACCAGGCTCCCCCTTCCCTGGCATTCTCCAGGCAAGAACAGTGGAGTGGGTTGCCATTTCCTTCTCCATCCTAACTTCTCTACTTCCATCTTTATACCTTCTTTCTCAGTCTGTTCCGAGTGGAAGCCAGAGTAGTAGTTTTAAAAAACCTTAATCAGATTAGGTCATTCCTATGCTCTAAAGCCTCCAGTTGACTTCCAGGGTATTAACATTTTTGCTTCTCTGTCTTTCAGTAACTAAGTCGTGTCTGACTCTTTGCAACTCCCTGGACTGCAGCATGCCAGGCTTCCCTGTCCTTCACTATCTCCCAGAGTTTCCCCATCTGTTTGCCATGCAGTGATGGGACTGGATGCCATGATCTTAGTTTTTTGAATGTTGAATTTTAAGCCAGTTTAAAAAAAATTGATTTATTTATTTTAATTGGAAGCAAATTACTTTACAATATTGTGGTGGTTTTTGCCACACATTGATGTGAATCAGCCCTGTGTGTACATGAGTCGCACCATTCTGAATCCCCTTCCCACCTCCCTCCCCACCCCATCCCTCTGGGTTGTCCCAGAGCACCAGCTTTGCATGCCCTGCTTCATGTATCAGATTTGCACTGGTCATCTATTTTGCTTATGGTAATATACGTGTTTCACTGCTGTTCTTTCATATTGTCCCACCCTCTCCTTCTCCCACATAGTCCAAAAGTCTATTCTTTACATCTCTATCTCTTTTGCTGTCTTGCATATAGGGTCATCATTACTGTTTCTAAATCCCATGAAAGTGAAAGTGAAGTCGCTCAGTCATGTCCGACTCTTTGCAACCCAATGGACTGTAGCATACCAGGCTCCTCAGTCCATGGGATTTTCCAGGCAAGAATACTGTAGTGGGTTGCCATTCCCTTCTCCAGGGGATCTTCCCGACCCAGGGATTGAACCCAGGTCTCCTGCATTGTAGGCAGACACCTTACCGTCTGAGCTACTAGGGATATATATGTGTTAATATACAGTATTGGTGTTTCTTTTTCTGGCTTACTTCACTATATATAATAGGCTCCAGTTTCATTCATCTCATTAGAACTGACTCAAATGCATTCTTTTTTTTATAGCTGAGTAATATTCCATTGTGTATATACATCACAACTTGCCTATTCATTCATCTGCCAATGGATATCTAGGTTGCTTCCAAGTCCTAGCTATTGTAAATAGTTAAAGCCAGCTTTTTCACTCTCTTCTTTCACCTTCATCAAGAGGCTCTTTAGTTCCTCTTTGCTTTCTGCCATAGGGTGGTATCATCTGCATATCTGAGGTTATTGATATTTCTCCTGGCAGTCTTGATTCCAGCCTGTGATTCATCCAGCCCAGCATTTCACATGATGTACTCTGCATAGAAATTTAATAAGCAGGGTGACAATATACAGCCTTGATGTACTCCTTTCCCAATTTGGAACCAGTCCACTGTTCCATTTCCAGTTCTAACTATTGCTTCTTGACCTGCATACAGGTTTCTCAGGAGTCAGGTAAGGTGGTCTGGTATTCCCATCTCTTTAAGATTAATTTTCCATAATTTGTTGTGATCCACACAGTCAAGGCTTTAGCGTAGTCAGTGAAGCAGAAGTAGATGTTTTTCTGGAATTCTCTTGCTTTTTTTATGATCTAACGGCTCTTGGCAGTTTGCTCTCTGGTGGCTCAGACAGCAAAGAATCTGTGTGCAATGACAGAAACCTGGGTTTGATCCCTGGGTCAGAAAGATCCCCTGGTGAAGAGAAAGGCAACTCACTCCAGTATTCTTGCCTGGAGAATTCAATGGTCAGAGGAGCCTGACAGGCTACAATCCTTGGAGTCGCAAAGACACGACTGAGTGACTAACACTGTTAGTCATTAGGGAATGCAAAGCAGAACCACAGTGTGAATCTACTTTATACCCACTAGGATAGTTATTGTAAAACTTCCTTTAAAGGAAAATAAGTATGGGTGAGGATGTGAAGAAATCTGAACCCTCAAACATTGTTGGTTGGAAGTGTAAAATGGTATGGTCACTGTAAAAATTATTAGGTAGTTCCATAGAAAGTTGTAAACAGAATTTCTCATGGCTGTGTTATGAGTCATACCATGTGACCAAGCAGTTTCACTCTTAGACTACCAGGAGAATTGAAAGCAGGTATTGAAACAAAAATGTTTTGGTGAATGTGCATAGCAGCTCAGTGCACAGTCACCAGAATGTCTATCAACTGATGATGGGTAAACAAAATGTAGTATATCCATACAATTGAATGTTATTCAGTGGATAAAACGGAACTACATCCTGGATGAATGTCTAAAACATTATGCTAAATGAAAGAAGTCAGACACAAAAGATCATGCATTAAATGATTTCATTCGTGTACAATATTCAAAATAGATAAATCCATAGGAAAGCAAATGAGTGGTAGCCAGGGATTGGAAAAGGGAGAAATGGAGAATGATTGCTTAATGGGTACAATGTTCCCTTTGGGGTGACGAAAACGCTTTGAAACTAGAAGAAAGATAATGATTATGCAACATTATGAATTGAACTAAATGCCACTAAATTATACACTTTAAAATGGGTAAAATTATGTGATATGTATTTTACCTCACAAAATTACAAATAGCTTTCTTACATATTAGAGATTGGCTAACTTTTTGTATAAGGGCCAGATGATAAATATTTTAGATCTTACAACTTCTGTTATAGCTACCCAAATTTCCTCCTGTAGCATAAAGCTGCCATAGAAAATATGTAAATAAAATGAACTTGTCTGTGTTCCAAAAAAACTTTTATTTACAAAGCAGGCAGGTGGATTGACCCATGGCCTTACCTTGCTGAGCCTCTGCTACATATACAGAGCCAGGTAAAAAGTATCATAGTGAGAAAAACACTATTTTTAACAGCAACAAAGAGAGATGAACAATACCCAGTGATACCTTGAATTCTTTGGAATTGGAATGAAAACTGACCTTTTCCAGTCCTGTGGACACTGCTGAGTTTTCCAAATTTGCTGACATGTTGAGTGCAGCACTTTCACAGCATCATCTTTCAGGATTTGAAACAGCTCAACTGGAATTCCATCACCTCCACTAGCTTTGTTCGTAGTGATGTTTTCTAAGGCCCCCTTGACTTCACATTCCAAGATGTCTGGCTCTAGATTAGTGATCACATCATCATGATTTTCTGGGTTGTAAAGATCTTTTTTGTACAATTCTTCCGTGTATTCTTGCCACCTCTTCTTAATATCTTCTGCTTCTGTTAGGTCTATACCATTTCTGTCCTTTATCGAGCCCATCCTTGCATGAAATGTTCCCTTGGTATCTCTAATTTTCTTGAAGAGATCTCTGGTCTTTCCCATTCTGTTGTTTTCCTCTATTTCTTTGCATTGATCACTGAAGAAGGCTTTCTTATCTCTTCTTGTTATTCTTTGGAACTCTGCATTCAGGTGCTTATATCTTTCCTTTTCTCCTTTGCTTTTCGCCTCTCTTCTCTTCACAGCTATTTGTAAGAACTGCACATGGAGCAACAGACTGGTTCCAAATAGGAAAAGGAGTACGTCAAGGCTGTATATTGTCACCCTGCTTATTTAACTTATATGCAGAGTACATCATGAGAAACGCTGGACTGGAAGAAACACAAGCTGGAATAAAGATTGC
>SJYT01065059.1:33309-94719 GCA_006410635.1 Cephalophus harveyi | reverse complement strand
ATGGATGTGAGTCTGAGTGAACTCCGAGAGATGGTAATGAACAGGGAGGCCTGGCGTGCTGTGATTCATGGGGTTGCAAAGAGTCAGACACAACTGAGCGACTGAACTGAACTGAACTGAACCTTGAATTCAGATACAAAGAGATTGGTGATTGGATCTTAGCTTTTATTTTTCTTGCATAGCTCTTCAGTCTTTTTGAATTCAGATACAAAGAGATTGGTGATTGGATCTTAGCTTTTATTTTTGTTGCATAGCTCTTCAGTCTTTTTATCTGATTTTTCTGTTCTATCATTTTGTCTCCAAGCATTTGATAAATTAATTTTATATTCTTTTTAAGTTCATCTGAAGATGCAGATCTTTTTGGCTGATTTTTCCTCTTGTTGCTTGTGTTCTGTTTTTATATTAATATGCTGGGTTTTGTAGTTTTTTGCCTGATCTGGAATTATTTTTGTGTTATTTGCATTAACATTGTCATGTTTCTTCTTTTGATTTTATTCATGTTTAATGTGAGGAACTATATTTTACTTTTATAAACATTTAAATTAAAATGTAGTAAAAATCACTTTTACCCAAAAAAGTTGGTAAAATCACTTTTATACATCTCTGAATTTTAATGCACAGAACATTACAACCGTCACCAAAATCAAGAGCCAGAATGGTTCCATCGATCCTGAAAAATTCCATCATGCTATCCCTTTGTATTCAAACTCCCCCCGCTCCCCCCCCCCCCCCCCCCCCCCCCCCCCCCCCCCTCTCCCCCCCCCCCCCCCCCCCCTAAAAGGGCCTAGATGTGTATAAGAGACAGCCCCAAGTCTTAGCCCTTTAGCAACCGCAGATCTATTTTGTTTTCCAGAATGCTATAGCATGTTGCCTTTTGAATTTGACTTCCTTTATGGGTGTGTATGTGCTCACTCAGTCATGTCCAACTCTTTGCGACCCCATAGACCGTAACTCACCAGGCTCCTCTGCCCATGGGATTTTCCAGGCAAGAATTACTGGAGTGGATTGCCATTTCCTCCTCCAGGGGGTCTTCCTGACCCAGGGATTGAACCCACGTCTCCTAAGTCTCCTTCATTGGCAGGCGGATTCTTTGCCACTCCGCCACCTGGGAAGCCCCTTGGCTTCTTTTACTTAATATCAAACATGCATTTGATATTTATCCATGTTGTTGTAGGTAGCCTTAGTTCTTTTCATTGCTGAGTAGTATTCCATTGTATAAATGTACTACAGTTTGTTTATCCATTCCCCGGTTAATTGACTATTTGGATTGTTTCCAACTTTGGCAGTTACAAATAAATCCACTGTGTAGCAAAGAGTTAACATAACAGGCCTAAGATTGCTGTTGCTAGGAAGCCTGTTTGCAAGGTTGGCTCTTGGCTATTGTCTGGAACTTGGATTTTGAGAGTGTTCCCACCATTCTCTAACTGATGAGGGTGATTTATGTGCCTAAACTGTATGCTAAACACCTTCTTTCCTTAAAGAAGTATGAAATTTTGGCACATGCTATAAGCTACTGTGACTGTATGATCAGCCCCCAATAAAACCTTGTACTCATATATCAGGGAAGTTTCACTGGTACATAGTACTTCACATACACTGTCATAAATTCACTGATGGAAGGATTAAGTGCGTGCATCCTGCTGGGAGAGGACACCTGGAAGTTTTCATCAGGTTTCCAATTTTATCCCATGTGCCTTTTTTCTTTGCTGGTTTTGCTTTGTTTCCTTTCTCTGCATTAAATCTTAATCCTAAGTATAACTAATTATATGCTGAGTCCTGTGAGTTCTTCAAGTCAATCACTGAAGCTGGGCATTGTCTTGGGGACCTCCAGCATAACCACTATAAACATTCACACACAGGCTTTTTTGTGTGATCGTGGTTTTCATTTTGCTTGAGCACATATCTAGGGGTGAGATTGCTGGGTCTTATGGTAAGTGTTTATTTTACCTTTGTTAAAAACTGCCAAATTGTTTTTATACCATTTGCAAATGCAAATTGTACCATTTTGCATTTCCACTAGCTATGCATGAGCATTCAAGTTGCTCCTTATCCTTGTCACCATTTGGTATTATCAGGCTCCCCCGCTCCCATTCTGATAAGATGTAATGGCACGTCATTGTGGTTTCAGTTTGCATTTTTATGTACTTATTTCTCATATCCATATAATCTTTAGTGAACTGTATATTCTAATCTTTTGGGTTTTTTTAATTGGGTTATTTTTTATTGTTGAGTTTAAAGAGTTCTTTACATATTCTGGATCCAGGTTGTCAGATGTAAGATAAATGATTTGCAAATATTTTCTTCCTATCAGTAGATTATCTTTTCATTCTTTTAACAGTGCCTTTCAAAGAACAGTTTAAAATTTTTAAGTAAAATTCTGTTTGTTAATTTTTTCTTATATGGGTTATGGTTTTAATGCCATGCCATATGTATTGTCTTTGCCTAATCCAAAGGTGCAATGATTTCTAATGTGTTTTCTTTTAAAGCTTTCATAGTTCTACATTTTATATTTAGGTCTTTGATTTGTTTTTAGTTAATTTTTGTGTAAGGTGGTGGTGTGTATCAAAGTTTATTTTGTTGCATACGGATCTCAATTGGTTCCAATACCATTTGTTGATAAGACTGTCCTTTCTCCATTGAATTGTTTTTACACCTTTGTCAAAAATCAGTGAGTGTATGTGTATTCATATATAATTGAATTTATCTTTTGTCTCTGTCTTCTGTTCCATTGATGTATGTATCTGTCCTTTCACTGAAAACCATACTATCCTGAAATCACATAGTATAATTTCTCCAAATTTGTTCTTTTTTAAAAAATTTTTTGTCTATTCTTTTTCCTTTGTTTTATAAATTTTACAATTAATTGGTCAGTATTTACAAAAAAATCCTGCTGGGATTTTGATTGAAAACGCACTGAGTCTGTAGCTCAATTTGGAAAGAATTGACTTCTTAACAATATTGAGTCTTTCAGTCTATAAACATAGTATATCTCTCCATCTATTTAGGTCTTTTTTTTTTTTTTTTCATGGGTCTTGAAGTTTCAGCATGTAGACTCTGGGAGCTGTTCTGAAGCCTTCTGTTTTGTTGAAGTACACATGTGTTCTAACTCCTTCCCTATTTATTTAAGACCTTTTCAGTTTTTCCCTGGAAACTATACTTGGAGCTGAAACATTGCATTTAATCTACTTCTCTTTACTTGGTGGCATTGGGTGTGTGTGTGTGTGTGTGTGTATGTTTTGCTTAAAGGACAGCTCCATTAGACTAAACCTTTTGCTTTAGAGCTGAGTTCCGCTGTGTGTTAACTGGTGTTAAAATTCTATACTGGGGTCTTTTTTTATCTAGATTAGGAAATACCTTTTCTCATGGGGGCATACTGTCAGGTTTTGAATTGTGAATCTTCCTCTATTTGGGGCCCTCAAACTGTTTTCAAATTTGAAGTCTGCCATGGTTGTTTGATTTTTTAAACCAAGTTACTTACCTCTTTCCCCAGGGGTATTTGTTTCTCCCCAGGCAAAAAGAAGCAGTTTGAGGGGAACAAAGAGTGGAATTCATTTAAGAAAGATTGGAAAGAATGGAAAATAATTTTTTTTAAGAGTCAAGGTGAGACCCTCTGAATCCCTTCATCCAAAATCAACAGTTGCTTACATTTTGGCACATTTTCATTCATATTTTTCCCTTGCTATGTTTATCTTTCTCAAAGTTAAATATTCTTACAGTTTGAACTGTCAAAAAATGCTAAGGCTCTTCAGAAAAAAGCAGAACATACTCATTGTTGACCCTTATCCAGTCATCCTCGTCTCAATTACCACAAACACCTTTTGGAATTTTTATTTGAATTGTAGTGTATTAGCTCTATATATGAATTAGGAGGAATTGATGTCTTTGCCCCATTGCATCTTTCACTTCATTCTATAGTATATTCATTTACTTTGTTTATAGCTAAAATTTTATTGAAAGACTTTTTTCTCCATTAAAATCTTTTGTACTTTTGTTACATTTCTTCCTAGAATCTTCATGTTTTCTAATGCTGTTGGATATAGTATCCAACTTTAATTTAATACAAACTTTATTACTTTAAAAAAATAAAATGATTTGTTAGGAGAATATAGAAATGATTTAGGAGAAGGCAATGGCAACCCACTCCAATACTCTTGCCAGGAAAATCCAATGGATGGAGGAGCCTGGTAGGCTTCAGTCCATGGGGTCGCTGAGTGGGAGACGACTTAGCGACTTCACTTTGACTTTTCACTTTCATGCACTGGAGAAGGAAATGGCAACCCACTCCAGTGTTCTTGCCTGGAGAATCCCAGGGATGGGGGAACCTGGTGGGCTGCCATCTGTGGGGTCGCACAGAGTCGAACACGACTGACATGACTTAGCAGCAGCAGAGATAATTTATATCCATTAATGTTTACTTCTTATTTACCTATAGAGTGTCAAATTTTCTAAGTATACATCATATCATCAGAATAAGGGTAATTTTGTTTCTTCCCTTACAATCCCTCTACCTACCTTCTGTTTATTTGCTATTTATTTGTTTAGCTGATTGGTGTTTGTTTGTCTGACTTCACTAACTAGAATCTCTAAGAAGTATTGTATAGAAGTGGCCAGAGAGTAATAGCTTTTCTTGTCTTAACCCACTTTTTAAAGGGAATCTTTTAGTATTTCTCCACTGAGTATGCTTTTTGCTTATATTTTTTATTAGTAGCTTTTTATCAGAGTAAACCAGTTAAGAAAAATTATTTCTGAGTTTCTAAGAATATGTTCATATAGGTGATTAAATTCAATCAAATACCACAAATATATTCTATGACTTTTAAGATTTTATTTTGAAAAGGATAAAATATACTTAATTTTTTAAAGCCTAAAGTAGAACTTTCTGGAGTTATTTCTCCACCGATCTCCAGTTGCATACTGGGCACCTACCAAACTCGGGAGTTCATCTTTCAGTGTCCTATCTTTTTGCCTTTTCATACTGTTCATAGGGTTCTCAAGGCAAGAATACTGAAGTGGTTTGCCATTCCCTTCTCCAGTGGACCACGTTCTGTCAGACCTCTCCACCATGACCCGTCCGTCTTGGGTGGCCCCACACGGCATGACTTACTTTCATTGAGTTAGACAAGGCTGTGGTCTGTGTGATCAGATTGGCTAGTCGTCTGTGACTGTGGTTTCAGTCTGTCTGCCCTCTGATGCCCTCTCTCAACACCTAATAACTCCAGAAAGAATGAAGGGATGGAGCCAAAGCAAAAACAACACCCAGTTGTGGATGGGATTGGTTAGAGAAGCAAGGTCTGATGCTGTAAAGAGCAATATTTCACAGGAACCTGGAATGTTAGGTCCATGAATCAAGGCAAATTAAAATGGTCCAACAGGAGATGGCAAGAGTAAACATTGACATTCTAGGAATCAGCGAACTAAGATAGACTGGAATGGGTGAATTTAACTCAAATGAACATTATATCTACTACTGTGGGCAGGAATCCCTTAGAAGAAATGGAGTATCCATCATAGTCAAAAAAAGAGTTTCAAATGCAGTACTTGGATGCAATCTGAAAAACAACAGAATGATATCTGTTCGTTTCCAAGGCAAACCATTCAATATCACGGTAATCCAATTCTATACCCCGACCAGTAATGGTGAAGAAGCTGAAGTTGAACAGTTCTATGAAGACCTACAAGACCTTCTAGAACTAATACCCCAGAAAGATGTCCTTTTCATTATAGGGGACTGGAATGAAAAAGTAGGAAGTCAAGAAACACCTGTAGTAACAGGCAAATTTGGCCTTGGAGTACAGAATGAAGCAGGGCAAAGGCTAATAGAGTTCTGCCAAGAGAATGCACTGGTCATAGCAAACACCCTCTTCCAATAGCACAAGAGAAGATTCTACACATGGACATCACCAGATGGTTAACACCAAAATCAGATTGACTATATTCTTTGCAGCCAGCCAAAAATGGAGAAGCTCTATACAGTCAGCAAAAACAAGACCAGGAGCTGACTGTGGCTCAGATTATGAACTCCTTATTGCCAAATTCAGACTTAAATTGAAGAAAGTGGGGAAAACCACTAGACCATTCAAGTATGACCTCAATCAAATCCCTTATGACTATACAGTGGAACTGAGAAATGAAGGGACTAGATTGAAGGGACTAGATCTGATAGACAGAGTGCCTGATGAACTATGGACGGAGGTTCATGACATTGTACAAGAGGCAGTGATCAAGACCATCCCCAAGAAAAAGAAATGCAAAAAAGCAAAATGGCTGTCTGAGGAGGCCTTACAAATAGCTATGAAAAGAAGAGAAGCAAAAAGCAAAAGGGAAGAGAAAAGATATACACATTTGAATGCCAAGTTCCAAAGAATACCAAGGAGAGATAAGAAAGCCTTCCTCAGTGGTCAATGCAAAGAAATAGAGGAAACAATAAACTGGGAAAGACTAGACATCTCTTCAAGAAAATTAGAGATACCGAGGTAACATTTCATGCAAAGATGGGCTCAATCAAGGACAGAAATAGTATGGACCTAACAGAAGCAGAAAATATTAAGAAGAGGTGGCAAGAGTACACAGAAGAACTGTACAAAAAAGATCTTCACGACCCAGATAATCACAGTGGTGTGGTCACTCACACTCACCTAGAGCCGGACATCCAGGAATGTAAACTCAAGTGGGCCTTAGGAAGCAACACTATGAACAAAGCTAGTGGAGGTGATAGGATTCCAGTTGAGCTATTTCAAATCCTGAAAGATGATGCTGTGAAAGTGCTGCACTCAATATGCCAGCAAATTTGGAAAACTCAGCAGTGGCCCCAGGACTGGAAAAGGTCCATTTTCATTCCAATCCCAAAGAAAGGCAATGCCAAAGAATGCTCAAACTACCACACAATTGCACTCAGCTTACACACTAGCAAAGTAATGCTCAAAATTCTCTAAGCCAGGCTTCAATAATACGTGAACCGAGAACTTCCAGATGTTCAANAGCAGTGGCCACAGGACTGGAAAAGGTCAGTTTTCATTCCAATTCCAAAGAAAGGCAATGCAAAAGAATGCTCCAATTACCGCACAATTGCACTCATCTCACATGCTAGTAAAGTAATGCTCAAAATTCTCCAAGCCAGGCTTCAGCAATACATGAACCGTGAACGGACTGTTAAAGCTGGTTTTAGAAAAGGCAGAGGAACCAAAAATCAAATTGCCAACATCCACTGGATCATGGAAAAAGCAAGAGAGTTCCAGAAAAACATCTACTTTTGCTTTATTGACTATGCCAAAGCCTTTGACTGTGTGGATCATAATAAACTGTGGAAAATTCTGAAGGAGATGGGAATTCCAGACCACCTGACCTGCCTCTTGAGAAACCTGTATGCAGATCAGGAAGCAACAGTTAGAACTGGACATGGAACAACAGACTGGTTCCAAATAGGAAAAGGTGTACGTCAAGGCTGTATATTGTCACTCTGCTTATTTAACTTATATGCAGAGTACATCATGAGAAACGCTGGGCTGGAAGAAGCACAAGCTGGAATCAAGATTGCCAGGAGAAATATCAATAACCTCAGATATGCAGATGATACCACCTTTATGGCAGAAAGTGAAGAAGAACTAAAGAGCCTCTTGATGAAAGTGAAAAAGGAGAGTGAAAAAGCTGGCTTAAAGCTCAACATTCAAAAAACAAAGTTCATGGCATCCGGGCCTATCACTATGGCAAATAGATGGAGAAACAGTAAGAAAAGTGGCAGACTTTATTTTTCTGGGCTCCAAAACCACTGCAGATGGTGATTTCAGCCATGAAATTAAAAGATACTTACTCCTTGAAAGAAAAGTTATGACCAACCTAGACAGCATATTAAAAAGCAGAGACATTACTTTGCCAACAAAGGTCTGTGTAGTCAAGGCTATGGTTTTTCCAGTAGTTATGTATGGTTGTGAGAGTTGGACTATAAAGAAGGCTGAATACCGAAGAATTGATGCTTTTGGGTTGTGGTGTTGGAGAAGACTCTTGAGAGTCCCTTGGACTGCAAGGAGATCCAACCAGTCCATCCTGAAAGAGATCAGTCCTGGGTGTTCACTGGAAGGACTGATGTTGAAGCTGAAACTCCAATACTTTGGCCTTCTGATGTGAAGAGCTGACTCATTTGAAAGACCTTAATGTTGGGAAAGATTAAGGACAGGAGGAAAAGGGGAACACAGAGGATGAGATGGTTGGATGGCATCACCGACTCGATGGACATGGGTTTGGGTAGACTCCGGCAGTTGGTGATGGACAGGGAGGCCTGGTGTGCTGCGGTTTATGGGGTTGCAAAGAGTTGAACATGACTGAACGAGTGAACTGAATTGAACGTAGAACTTTTGACCTCCTTCTGCATAGTACAGGGAATCTGAAATCTCATTTACCCCGACCCATATGTTAGAATTTGCTCTGTGTTTTAATTCTGTCCTTTTAAAAAAATTCCATTAGACATTATTAGTTATTTTGTAAAGTCAGAGTTCATTAGATTTATGCATATATTTACTACTTTCTTATTTTTCTTACATACTAGGCAGTCATCTGAAGCCACTTTACTTCTGTCTGAAACATATTTATAGTTTCCTTTAGTGAGATCTTTTAAAGACATATCTTTTCATCTTTTATTATAGTATGTCTATATGTTCATCTCAATTCTTTAAAAATATTTTCATACATATAGAATTTTAGACTGCTGTGTTTTGGGTTGTTTTCATTTTTCCAGCTTATTGAAAATATACTTCTGCTTTCTGGTTTCCACTGTTGCTATTGAGAACTGTTGATCCCTTAAAGGTAATCTGTCATCTATCCCTATGCTCTAGCTGCTTTGAGGACTTTTCTCATTGCCTTTGAAAATTATTGGTGGGGAATTCCTGACGGTTCCTTTCTTTGGAGAGAATTTGAACTTCTCAGAGTCATCCGTCACTGCAACTTGAGGGACACTTTAATGTTTTGGTTTGAAGTTTCTTGTACTATCCTGATGATTTGAATTTGGGTTGCATCTCTGCCCCAGGGCTGGTCAGTGCTTGAGAAGCTGCATTTCTTTTTGTTGATTTTCTTCCCTTTTTTCTGCTGAATGCCACGGGCAACCTCACCACTGTGTGGTGTGAAGGAGGACTTTATATGTTTACTCATTTCCTGAGGGTTTGTGTAGTGTTTTGGCATCCTGGCCACTGTTTTGGGGTATCTTCTTTTAACCCTTCTATCTTGGACAGATCCTAGGCTTTGTCTTCTATTTCCCTTGTGTCATGAGATGATTAAAACCACTCTTCAGATGCTTTAGGGATAGCAAATGCTCTTAGGGCAAAAGCTGATTATGTGTTCTACTTAGCTTTTAGTTTATTAATTCCTTATTGTCTTGTCAGATCTTAGCTGGTTTAATAAGATGTATTTTTATATGTTAAAAACAAATATTTTTTATTTGTTTTTAGTGGGAATATTGATCTAAATAATTAGGCCATTACTTGAAATTGAAACCTACTTATTTTTGTGTATGATCCAAATGTAAGTAGTGTTATTATTTTCCCTTTAAGTCTTAGATATTGCTTATTTCTGTCCTCTCTTTTTGTTGTGATGATTTTGTCAGATGTCAATTAATTATCTTCAGAGAACCAACTGTTGTCCTTACTGATCATCTTTCTCTATTATAGATTTGTTTTCAATTTCATTAATAGCTCCTATTACTTTTATTTCTTCCTTCTCATATCTTTTTTGTTACTTTAACTTCTTGAGATGCCTGTTTAGGCTGATAATATTTAGCCTTTTTTTCCCTAATGGAGAAGGCAGTGGCACCCCACTCCAGTGTTCTTGCCTGGAGAATCCCATGGACGGAGGAGCCTGGTAGGGCAGCAGTCCATGAGGTCGCTAAGAGTTGGACACAACTGAGCGACTTCACTTTCACTTTCATGCATTGGAGAAGGAAATGGCAACCCACTCCAGTGTTCTTGCTTGGAGAATCACAGGGATGGGGGAGCCTGGTGGGAGGCTATCTGTGGGGTCACACAAAGTTGGACATGACTGAAGCAACTTAGCAGTAGGCATTTAGATGTTAAATATACTTTAGTATTACTATAGTATTTATTTATAATATTTATTATATTTCAAACATAAAGTTTTTCTAATTATCTTTTTAGTATTAATTTTTAGCTTAAATACATAAAGGCCAAAGAATATGCTCTGCAGTATTTAATTCCATGAAATTTGTTTAGACGTTTTCAATGTTCTAATCAATTTTCTTTTTAAGTTCCATGTTAATACTATTCTTCCAGCAGTAGCCTACTACTGTGATTGTGTGGAGTAGTTTTTTTTTTTCCTCATCAGGTCAAAGTTGTTAATGTGTTCTCCAAATCTTCTATGATTAGTTTTGTTCTGCTTGTATATCTCAGTTATTATCAGAAGAGTGTTAAAATCTCCCCCAATTTAGTCATGAGTTTCTCTTTGAAGTTCTGTCACTTTTTACTTTATACATTATAAGATTATTGTAATATATGTCCTCCTGATTAATGGATTATTCTAGGTTTTATATCGTTATGAAGTGTGATGGCTGTATGTGTTATATTTAAATTTATTTATTTTTCTGGTGAATTGAAGTGTTTGTCATGAATTTTGCTAAGTATTTTTTCTTAGTTAATTAGTTTGTAACTGATACGGCTGCAGCAGCTTTCTTTGATATTTTTATGGTGAACTTTTGGTATCCTTTTGTTTCACTCTTTCTGGAAACTTTGTTTTAGATATCTCTTATAAGTAGCATATCTTTGGCATTTTGATTAATTGGCCTGACAGTTTGTAGTTTTTAATTGTAGCCTATTTACATTTGTTATAATTGCCTTTGTGTTGGATTTATGTCTACTATCTTATTTTGTGTTTACTTTTTTTTCTGCTTGTTTATTTCTTTATCGTCCTCTTCTAAACTTAATTATTTTACATTTTGTTCATTTCTTTGTACAAGCTTGGTAATTATACATTATTTTAGCTATTCTTCTAGTGTTTACTCTAAAAATTACTGCAGCCATACTGATCTAATCAGTGACTTCGTATATTGGATCATACTTTAAAACACTTAAACTTTTGTGTGTGTGTGTGTTTTTTTACTTTATTTTACTTTACAATACTGTATTGGTTTTGCCATACATCAACATGAATCCACCATGGGTGTACGCGTGTTCCCAATCCTGGCCCCCCCTCGCACCTCCCTTCCCATAGCATCTCTCTGGGTCATCCCAGTGCACCAGCCCCAAGCATCCTGTATCCTGCATCGAACCTAGACTGGCGATTCGTTTCTTATATGATACTATACATGTTTCAGTGCCATTCTCCCAAATCATCCCACCCTCTCCCTGTCCCACAGAGTCCAAAAGACTGTTCTATACATCTGTGTCTCTTTTGCTGTCTCGCATACAGGGTTATTGTTACCATCTTTCTAAATTCCATATATATGTGTTAGTATACTGTACTGGTGTTTTTCTTTCTGGCTTATTTGACTCTGTATAATCGGCTCCAGTTTCATCCACCTCATTAGAACGGATTCAAATGTATTCTTTTTGCTGGAGAGGGTGTGGAGAAAAGAAAACACTTAAACTTTTAAACTCCGGTTAGTCTCCTCCTGACCTGTATATTCTAATTCTGTCTGTCTGGTTTTTGTGTGTTTATTTGCTTTTTAAAAAGCCCAAATGCATTATTTTATTGTTTTATAAAGCTAGTGTTTATATACATATATATTAACTTCTGTATTCTTTTTTCTTCCTAAAATCTCAAATATTCCACTTGGAATCACATTGTCTATAGTGCTAGTGGGAGACTCTCAAGTTTTGTTTGTCTGAATATTGTGTTTCTGTCCTTACACTGGGTACAGAATTCTAGCTTGACAGTATTTCTCCCAGCATTCTGGAGATAATAGTTATAATAGTTATAGTCAGCTACCATTCCCACTGTTACTTTTTTGAGGGTAATATGTTGTTCCTTTTTGTCTAATTTTATATTTTCTCTTTCTCTTATATATTCTTCAGCTTTTCAGTGATGAGTGTTGTGTAAGTTTCTTTACATTTATTCCTCTTAGATTTGTAAGGCTCCTTGAATCTGAAAGTTGGTATCTTTCATGAGCTCTGAAAATTTTTCAGCTATTTCCTTTTCAGATATTGCCCTCACCTCATCCTCCTTTCAGAACTCTATTTGTACATGTTAGATGTTTTCACTGCGTTCTTAAGGTCTTCTCCTTATTTTCCATCTCTTTGTCTCTCATAAATAGTTTTGTAAAATTTCTTTATGTCAGCTTTCCATTTCATGAGTTCTCTTTTAAGCTTCATCATTATGTTTCATTCCAGTTATTTTTAAGTAGAAGTTTTCTTTGGTCCCTTTTCAAATGTGCCATTTCTTACTTCTTAAACTTTTTGTTTTGTTTTTTGCTTGTTTGCCTGCTTTTATTTATACCTTTTTACTTAAACATAATTAAATTGTATTGGATCTGCTTTCAAGAAGTATCCAAACTCAGACCATGTCTCATACCCCCATATTAACTACCTTGGCCCAAGCCACTACATAGAATATTGCGTTAGTTCCCGTTTAGAATTCCCTGGCTCTGCCTTTCCTCCAATTCAACCTATTAATGATTCTTTGTAGCCATAAGATCAATCTTCTAATGACTATGTCTCAAGAGTAAAAGGCATAATCCTTAAAATAGTTTGTAAGATACTGTGTGAATGGGAATTTGATAGCCTTCTAACTTGGTTTTTTACCACTCTGTCTTTCACTCTCTGTGCTACAGCCATCGTGGCCTTTTGAGTGTTGTTTTTAGTGTTATACATATTCCCAATCTGGACTGTACATTTGCTGTTCCCTTTGTGGACAGTGTTTTTCTATCAGTGTGACTTTTTCTCTCAGTTCCCTTTAGATCTCTGCATGAATATTCCATTATCACTGAGGATTTACCTGACACTCTTACATAAAATAGCAATCTCCATTCTTTTATTCCCCCTTTAACCTTTTATTCTTCACTTATTACCATTTGACTGATTTCTTTTTTATTATTCTGTCACCATCCATCCCCTACTAGAAGGTAAGCTAAAGCAATACAATAGTAAGAATGTCTTTTAAAAATAATGTCACAGTTGTGTCCCTAATATCTAGTATAGTCCCCAGTTCCTAATAGGTTCTCAATAAATACTTATTGAATAAATAAATGGTTACATAGGATTGTTCAAGGCATTGTCAGTATGGTGAGTAGGTACTGACATTTTGGGAAAGTCACAAATTATATTACATTAGAATACTGTGGTTCACCTTTCTATGACCTTCTAGATTTCTTCTTTTATTATTATTACTTTTGGTGTACTTATTTAGTTACTATTGGAGAAATCTTCTGGAAAACTTGAGTTGCTTGTGTTTAAATTAGGTCATGGATAAGCAAAATCAGTGTAACTTTCAGCATTTTTGAATAAAATTTTCAGAAAAGAAATTTCTTTTAGGCTATTTGACAACAAAACCCATTATTTATACTTCTCTAAGACAGTTTGCCTTTTACAAATGTTTAACAGATTTTATTTAATTCCACGTAAGTCCTCTAGAGCCCCAAAATAGATCTCCTACCTGATTTTGCCTATCCTTCAGAGGTTACAGTGCAGTGCTCTCTAAAAATAGACAAAGATTAGTAGGAGGCCTAGATTACAAGTATTCCAAAGTGATTTTTGAAATGAGGACAGCATAAGTTACATATAGTTATACTAGTGTAATTCAGTTCCAAAAGATATATAATACTTGTATTAAAGATCATCTTCCACTACTGTCATAAAATGAAGTGCTATGATAGTTAAAGATTCATATCAAACATCATCTCTGTGAAACATTATGATCCTCCCTTGACAGAGTTAATTCCTCTGCGTTTACTTAATACCATAAACTTTAATAATACCATTTACTAAGAAATGTAATAGTTTTTTATAGCTTATGTTCATTAAACTAGGGAGGCCTGACAGATGGGAGTTCTATATTTGTTTTTGTATCTCAGGAAAATGCCAAAATGTTTATTTAAAGAATGAATGAATGAAAATGCTTCAGATATACTTTTCTACATTGTGTCACTGGTTATTAATATTAAAATATATATATATAAATGGTGTGGACCATTCCACTAGTGGACCCTAAAGATAGTAAAAGTTAATACAGACCTAAATATGACTTTTTAACCTAAGTAAAATAATGTAGTTCACACAGTTAGTTCATTAAGTACACTTCTATTGTTACTTTTTTCTCTAATTAGATTATGTTTCGTCATGTAATTATGTAACATCTGACAGTCAGGGAACATCTTTTTTTCACATGTGGAAGCAGATGCGATTAGAATTTGTTTGTGGTCCATGACAGGTCCAGGCCCTCTTGTTTGGAATTTAAGAAATGTTTCTGTCTTCCTCTGTCTTTGGAAACTGCATGAGATAATAGATCAGTTGGACTTAATTGATATCTACAGGACACTTCATCCAAAAAAATACCCAGAATAAACATTCTTTTCAAGCACTCATGGAATGTTCTCTAGTAAAAACAAGCCTCAGTAAATTTTAAGAGGATAGAAATTATTTCAAGAATATTTTCTGACTACAATTTTATGAAACTTGAAAGCAACCACAGAAAGAAAAACAGGAAAAGAATGAATACATGGAGACTAAACAACATGCTACTAAAAAACCCAATGGGTCAATGATGTCATCAAAGAAGAAATCAGAAAATACATTAAGACAAGTGAAAATGAAAATACAATCTTAAACAAAATCAATGGGATACAGCAAAAGCTGTTTTAAGAGGGAAGTTAATACCAGTACAGGCCTTCAGGAATCAAGAAATTTTCAAATAAACAACCTAACCTACCACTTGAAGTAAATGAACAGACAAAACCCAAAGTCAGCAGAAGGAAAGAAATAATAAAGATGAGAGAAGAATCAGAGAAGAAACAAATAAAATAGACCTAAAAAGTAGAAAACAGCAGTAAAATCAAGAGTGCTCTTTTTGGAAAGATAACAAAATTGTCAAACCTCTGGGTATGTGCACCAAGAAGAAGAGAGACCCAAATAAAGAAATGAAAGAAAGAAACAACAACAGATACCACAGAAATAGAAAAAAAATCATAGGAGAGTACCATGAAAAGATCCATGCAAACAAATTGGACAACCGAGATGAAATGGAGACGTTTCTAGAAACATATAGCCTGCCAAAATTGATTCAACAAGAGATAGATGAATTGAACAGACAATCATTAGAAGTGAAATAGAAGCTATAATTTTTAGAAGTCCTTCCAAATAAAAGTCCAGGTCCAGACAGCTTCACTGGAGAACTCTTATCAGACAAAGAGGAACTTACACCTATCCTGCTCAAATTATTATAGAAAATTGAGGAGGAGGAAGCACTCACAGATTCATCCTATGAAGCCGCCAGGAGCCTGATACCAAAACAAGACAAAGTGCTACAAAAAAAGAGAGAAAATTACAGGGGCTTCCTTTGTGGCTCAATGGTAAAGAATCCTCCTACCAATGCAGGAGACACGGGTTTGATCCCTGTTCCAAGACGATTCCACATGCCACGGAGCAGCTACACCCGTGAGTCACAACTAGTAAGCCTGTGCCCTAGAGCTTGGGAGTCACAACTGTTGACCTCATGTGCCACAGCTACTGAAGCCAATGGCCCTAGAGCCTATGCTCTGCAATAAGAAAAGCCACTGCAATGAGAAGCCCACCCATCATAACTAGACGGTAGCCTCCACTCGCTGCAACTAGGTAAATCCCATGCAGCAACGAAGACACAGCACACTCAAAAATAAATAAGATGATTTTAAAAAGATAAAATTACAGATCAATTTCTTTGATAAATATAGATGAGAAAACTCTTAACAAAATATTTGCAAACTGAGTCCAACAATAAATACATGATCAAGTTGGATTTATTCCATTTGCACAAGAATAGTTCTGTATATCCAAATCAATCAATGTGATATACCACATTAACAAAAGGAAAGATAAAAAACCACATGATCATCTTAACAGGTACAGAAAAAGCATTTGACCAAGTTCAGTATCCACTTATAAACATTGTCACCAGAGTGGTTATAGAGGGAACTTATCTCAACATAATAAAAGCAATTCATGACAAATCCATAGTTAACATAATTCTCAGTTCATAATTCCATTAGTCATGTATGGATGTGAGAGTTGGACTATAAAGAAAGCTGAGTGCTGAAGAATTCATGCTTTTGAACTGTGGTGTTGGAAAAGACTCTTGAGAGTCTCTTGGACTGCAAGGAGATCCAACCAGTCAATTGTAAAGGAAATCAGTCCTGAATATTTACTGGAAGGACTAATGCTGAAGCTGAAATTCCAATACTTTGGCCATCTGATGCAGAGGACTGACTCATTTGAAAAGATCCTGATGCTGGAGAGATTGAAGGCGGGAGGAGAAGGGGACGGCAAAGGTTGAGATGGTTGGATGGCATCACCGACTCGATGGACATGAGTTTGAGTAAGCTCTGGGAGCTGGTGATGGACAGGGAAGCCTGGCGTGCTACAGTCCATGGGGTTGCAGAGTCGGACATGACTGAGTGACTGAACTGAACATAATTCTCAATGGTGAAAAACTGAAATACTTCCCACTAATTTTAGGAATAAGATGAGGATGCTCACCCTCACCACTTTTATTCCACATAATATTGGAAATCCTAGTCACAATTAAACAAGATAAAGATATAAAAGATACTCAAGATTGGAAGGGAAGAGGTAAAACTGTCAGCATTTGTGGATGACATGGTACATAATATGGAAAGCCATAAAGTCTCCACACAAAATCTGTTAGAACTAATAAATGAATTCACCAAGATAGCAATATATAATATTAATATACAGAAATCCATTTTACTTCTTTTTACACTGGCAATGAAATATCAAAAAAAGAGTGTAAAAGATTTAAAATCACATCAAAAATTTAAAATACCTAGAAATAAAGTTAACCAAGGAGGATCTATACACTGAAAACTGTAAAACGTTGATAAAGGAAATTGAAGATGATTCAAAGAAATGGAAAGATATCCCACCCCCTTGAAAGAATTCAGTTCAGTTTGCTCAGTTGTGTCCGACTCTTTGCGATCCCATGAATCACAGCACGCCAGGCCTCCCTGTCCATCACCAACTCCCAGAGTTCACTCAAACTCATGTCCATTTAGTTGGTGATGCCATCCAGCCATCCCATCCTCTGTCGTCCTCTTCTCCTCCTGCCCCCAATCCCTCCCAGCATCAGGGTCTTTTCCAATGAGTCAACTCTTCTCATGAGGTAGTCAAAGTATTGGAGTTTCAGCTTCAGCATCAGTCCTTCCAATGAATACCCAGGACTGATCTCCTTTAGGATGGACTGGTTGGAAAGAATTAGTATTGTTAAAATGGTCATACTACCCAAAGCAATCTACAGAGTTAATGCAAGCTCTGTCAAAATACCCATGACATTTTTCACAACTAGAACAAATGATCCTAAAATTTGTATGACCTAAATGGAACCTAAATGACCTAAAATTGTCAAAGCAGTCCTGAGGAAAAAGAACAAAGTTGGAGACATAACCCTCCCAGAGTTCTGACTATACTACAAAACAATAGCAATCAAAACAATATGGTATTGGTACAAAAACAGATAAATGGTTCAGCAGGCTAGAATAGAGAGCTCAGAAATAAACCCACACGCCTACAGTCAATTAATCTGTGACAAAGGAGGCAAGATATTCAATGGAGGAAAGATAATCTCTTCAGTAAATGGTGTTGGGAATGCTGGATAACTGCATGTAAGTCAATGAAATTAGAACATTCCCTCGTACCATATACAAAAATAAAGTCAAAATAGTTTAAAGACCTAAATATAAGATATGACACCATGAAACTCCTAGAAGAGAATATAGGGGAAGCATTCTCTGACATAAATCATAAAAATATTTTTAAAAATCAGTCTCCCAAGGTAAAAGAAATAAAGCACAAATAAACAAATGAGGCTTAATCAAACTTAAAAGCTTTTGCACAGCAAAGGAAATCATTGACAAAATGAGAAGACAGATTGTAGATGGAGAAAATATGTCAAATGATGTGACTAAAGAGTCGTTAACACCTAAAATATAAAAACACATTGTACAACTCAATATTGAAGAAGTAAACAGTACAGTCAAAAAGTGGGTTAAAAACCTGAATAGAAATTTTTCCAAAGAAGACATACAGGGTAAGTTGTCTAATATAGTAAGTCCCCTATATACAAACCTCCAAGTTGTAAACTTTCACAGATGTGAATGTGTGTTTGTGTGTCCAGTTATGTAAGTTGGTTCACGTGTCTGATGCCCATTATCATGTGCATGTATCCTCTACAAGTGGTTGTGCTTTTGTGTACTTTATAGTACTGTGTAGAGTGCGTTTATTATTAATGTAAAAAGTATTATAAGTATTACTATACTATATAGCTGATTGTATTAGTTGGGTGCATGCATGCTCAGTTGCTTTAGGCATGTCCAACTCTTTGCATCCCTAGTGACTGTAGCCTGCCAGGCTCTTCTGTCCATGGGATTCTCCAGTAAAGAATACTGGAGTGGATTTTCCCCGACCCAGGGGTCAAACCTGCATCTCTTGCATCTCCTGCAAAGGCAGGCAGATTCTTTACTGCTAGTGCCACCTGGGAAGCCCCATTAGTTGGGTACCTAGGCTAATTTTGTGGAACTTATGAACAGAAAACGAAGATCATGGCATCTGGTCCCATCACTTCATGGGAAATAGATGGGGAAACAGTGGAAACAGTGTCAGACTATTTTTTTGGACTCCAAAATCACTGCAGATGGTGACTGCAGCCATGAAATTAAAAGACGCTTGCTCCTTGGAAGAAAAGTTATGACCAACCTAGTATAGCATATTCAAAAGCAGAGACATTACTTTGCCGACTAAGGTCTGTCTAGTCAAGGCACTGGTTTTTCCAGTGGTCATGTATGGATGTGAGAGTCGGACTGTGAAGAAGGCTGAGCGCCGAAGAATTGATGCTTTTGAACTGTGGTGTTGGAGAAGACTCTTGAGAGTCCCTTGGACTGCAAGGAGATCCAACCAGTCCATTCTGAAGGAGATTGGCCCTGGGATTTCTTTGGAAGGAATGATGCTAAAGCTGAAGCTCCAGTACTTTGGCCACCTCATGCGAAGAGTTGACTCATTGGAAAAGACTCTGATGCTGGGAGGGATTGGGGGCAGGAGGAGAAGGGGACGACCGAGGATGAGATGGCTGGATGGCATCACTGACTCGATGGACCTGAGTCTGAGTGAACTCCAGGAATTGGTGATGGACAGGGAGGTCTGGCATGCTGCAATTCATGGGGTCATGAAGAGTCGGACATGACTGAGCGACTGAACTGAACTGATGAACAGATTGGATGAACAACTTGTACTTATGAACATGTTCTCAGAATGGAAGTTGTTTGGTATGTAGGGGACTTACTATATTCAACTTAATTGTTACCTGTCTTGTCGTGTCATTTCCTACCACTACCCTAAACTTTCAGTAAAAGCTTCCTATCCATTAAAAAATATGATAATGGAAAGTAAGTATGAAGGATCCAACTGTTTCTTTTAATCACTGTTTTTTTTCCATAGATTAGTTGTTGAATTCCATCAAGTTCCTTTTATGAACATCATAACTCATCCATTTTTCTCCAGATGAACCATTATGAACAAAGCTACAGAGAACATTTTTGTACATCTCCCAGTAAATATGTCTACACATTCTGGGAGGATATATGCATAGGAGTGGCACTGCTGAGTCATAGGGTAGGCATTTCTTCACTGTTAGTAGACAGTGCGAGTTTTCCAAAGTGGTTATGTCATTCACATTCCTGCCAGCAGTTCATGCGAGTCTTGAGATGACCTATCCTCTTATCAACACTTGTTATTGTTAGTCTTTTTCTTTTCAATCATTCTGATGGATGTGAAGTGTTATTTCATTATAGTTTTAATTTTCACTTTGTGATTACCAAAGAAGTTGAGTGTTTTTTCATGTTGTTAGTAGTCATTGGATACTTTCTTTCAGAAAGTGCTTGTTCAGGTCTCTTGTCCATTTGTCCATTGTGTTAATCTATAATTTACACATAGTTCAGTTCAGTCGCTCAGTCGTGTCAGACTCTTTGAGACCCCATGAATCGCAGCACACCAAGCCTCCCTGTCCATCACCAATTCCCAGAGTTCACTCAGACTCATGTCCATCGAGTCAGTGATGCCATCCAGCCATCTCATCCTCTGTCGTCCTCTTCTCCTCCTGCCCCCAATCCCTCCCAGCATCACAGTCTTTTCCAATGAGTCAACTCTTCGCATGAGGTGGCCAAAGTACTGGAGTTTCAGCTTTAGCATAGTCCTTCCAAAGAACACCCAGGACTGATCTCCTTTAGACTGGACTGGTTGGATCTCCTTGCAGTCCAAGGGACTCTCAAGAGTCTTCTCCAACACCACAGTTTAAAAGCATCAATTCTTCGGCGCTCAGCCTTCTTCACAGTCCAACTCTCACATCCATACATGACCACAGGAAAAACCATAGCCTTGACTAGATGTACTTTTGTTGGCAAAGTAATGTCTCTGCTTTTGAACATGCTATCTAGGTTGGTCATAACTTTTCTTCCAAGGAGTAAGCGTCTTTTAATTTCATGGCTGCAGTCACCATCTACAGCGATTTTGGAGCCCCCCCAAATAAAGTCTGACACTGTTTCCACTGTTTCCCCATCTATTTCCCATGAAGTGATGGGACCAGATGCCATGATCTTCGTTTTCTGAATGTTGAGCTTTAAGCCAACTTTTTTGCTCTCCACTTTCACTTTCATCAGGAGGCCTTTTAGTTCCTCTTCACTTTCTGCCATAAGGGTGGTGTCATCTGCATATCTGAGGTTATTGATATTTCTCCCGGCAATCTTGATTCCATCTTGTGTTTCTTCCAGTCCAACGTTTCTCATGATGTACTCTGCATATAAGTTAAATAAGCAGGGTGACAATATACAGCCTTGACGTACTCCTTTTCCTATTTGAAACCAATATGTTGTTTCATGTCCAATTCTAACTGTGATTAATATATTATAATATATAATAGTATATGTTATATATATAATACATAAAAATAAAATTATATTTATTTTATATATTTATTTAAACAAAATATAAATAAAATATTAAAAATATAAATTTCATAAAATAAAATTTTAAAACATGATTAAGATGAGCTGATAAGCTGATTAAGAAATAGCTTACAGTGGAGCTATTTCAAATCCTAAAAGATGAGGCTGTGGAAGTGCTGCACTCAATATGCCAGCAAATTTGGAAAACTCAGCAGTGGCCACAGGACTGGAAAAGGTCCGTTTTCATTCCAGTCCCTAAGAAAGGCAATGCCAAAGAATGCTCAAACTACAGCACAATTACACTCATCTCACACGCTAGCACAAGCCAGGCTTCAACAATACATGAACCATGAACTTCCAGATGTTCAAGCTAGTTTTATAAAAGGCAGAGGAACTAGAGATCAAATTGCCAGTATCTGCTGGGTCATCAAAAAAGCAAGAGAGTTCCAGGAAAACATCTATTTCTGCTTTATTGACTATGCCAAAGCCTTTGACTGTGTGGATCACAATCAGCTGTGGAAAATTTTGAAAGAGATGGGAATACCAGACCACCTGACCTGCCTCTTGAGAAACCTGTATGCAGGTCAGGAAGCAACAGTTAGAACTGGACATGGAACAACAGACTGGTTCCAAATAGGAAAAGGAGTCCGTCAAGGCTGTATACTGTCACCCTGCTTATTTAACTTCTATGCAGAGTACATCATGAGAAACACTGGGCTGGAGGAAGCACAAGCTGGAATCAAGATTCCTGGAAGAAATATCAGTAACCTCAGATATGCAGATGACACCACCCTTATGGCAGAAAGTGAAGAGGAACTAAAGAGCCTCTTGATGAAAGTGAAAGAGGAGAGCAAAAAAGTTGGCTTAAAGCTCAACATTCAGAAAACGAAGATCATGGCATCTGGTCCCATCACTTCATGGCAAATAGATGGAGAAACAGTGGACACAGTGTCAGACTTTATTTTTCTGGATTCCAAAATCACTGCAGATGCTGATTACAGCCATGAAATAAAAAGACGCTTACTCCTTGAAAGAAAAGCTATGACCAACCTAGACAGCATATTAAAAAGCAGAGACATTACTTTGCCAACAAAGGTCCGTCTAGTCAAGGCTATGGTTTTTCCAGTAGTCATGTATGGATGTGAGAGTTGGACTATAGAGAAAGCTGAGTGCTGAAGAATTGATGCTTTTGAACTGTGGTGTTGGAGAAGACTCTTGAGAGTCCCTTGGACTGCAAGGAGATCCAGCCAGTCCATCCTAAAGGTGATCAGTCCTGGTGTTCATTGGAAGGACTGATGCTAAAGCTGGAACTCCAGTACTTTGGCTCCTCATGCTAAGAGTTGACTCATTGAAAAAGACTCTGATGCTGGGAGGGATTGGGGGCAGGAGGAGAAGGGGACGACCGAGGATGAGATGGCTCGATGACATCACGGACTCAATGGACTTGAGTTTGAGTAAACTCCGGCAGTTGGTGATAGACAGTGAGGCCTGGCATGCTGCAGTCCATGCTATTACAAAAAGTCGGACACGACTGAGTGACTGAACTGAACTGAAAGATGAGCTGAAGTAAAACCATGGAAAAAGATATATCATGCAAATGCTAATAGAAAACTAGTATCACTTTAGTAATATCAGATAGAGTTTAAAGCAAGAAGCATTATTAAAGATAAAGAAGGAAGTATCCAAGTCTTTAAAATGGATAGTCCTTCAGAAAGACATAGCAGTTCTAAATTTCTATGTGTAAAATATAGTTTCAAAATACAGAAAGCCAATATTGATAGAACTAAAAGGAAAAATAGAAAAATTTAGAGTCACAGAGAGAAATATATACTTCTTTAAATAACTAGTGGAATAGGCAGACCTAAATTAATTGTATCCTGGGTCATAAAGCAAGTCTAATATTTCACAACATTGAAATAACAGAGGGTATGTTCTTTAATCACAATGAGATAAGTTCAGAATTACTAACAAAAAATCCCCAAATAACTTTAGTTAAGCAATATTCTTACAAATAATAAAATAGAAATTACAGTGGAAATTTTAAAATATTTTGAACTAAATGACAATGACATATCAAAATTTGTGAAATACAGCTAAAGACATTTATGGCCCCAAAAGCATAAGGTTGAGAAGAAGAAGACAAAAATCTGAGACAGAAGTATTCCTTTCCAAGAAATTGAAAAAAAAAATTAGAAAAAATAAACTACAAGAAGGTGAAAGGAAGAAAATAATGAATATGAATACAAATTAAAACTGGAAAGTTTATTCCCAACTTTTAAAACAAACAGAATAAAACAAAATCCCCAAAGCACTTTGTCCTATATTCTCCCATCTTAATAAATAAAAATTTTATCCTGTCATGTGCCCTTAATTTGAAATCAGCTTTGCTCTCTATCTCATATCTCACATTTTTCATGTGATTCTATAGGTTATACCTTAAAAATATATTCAGAATCTAGTCATTTCTCATTCCTGTCATTATTACAGCTTGACCTAAGCTATCATTATCTCTTACCTGGATAACTGCTTTAATTTCTTAATTGATCTCTTAGCCCGGTTCTTCATCTGATTGTCAGAATTACCCTGTAAAACCTTCGTGTTGCTATTGTTCTCTTAAATTTCCAGTCCCTTTCCATTTCTCTTGGTGCAAAAGGCAAAGAAAACTCTTACAATGTCCAGTTCAGTTCAGTTGCTCAGTCATGTCCAACTCTTTGTGACCCCATGAACCGCAGCACGTCAGGCCTACCTGTCCATCACCAACTCCCAGAGTCTACCCAAACCCATGTCCATTGAGTCGGTGATGCCACCCAACCATCTCATCCCCTGTCATCCCCTTCTCCTCCTGCCCTCAAACTTTCCCAGGATCAGGGTCTTTTCAAATGAGTCAGCGCTTCGCATCAGGTGGCCAAAGTATTGGAGTTTCAGCTTCAACATCAATCCTTCCAATGAACATCCAGGACTGGTCTCCTTTAGGATGGACTGGTTGGATCTCCTTGCAGTCCAAGGGACTCTCAAGAATCTTCTCCAACACTACAGTTCAAAAGTATCAACGAGGCCTTAAATAATTTGCTCACCTTATCTATTCTTTGTTTTCTTCCTATTCCTCCCTGAGCGGCAACCATACTGACCATCTTGCTATTCCTCAAACATGCCATTAAATCTCTAGGCCGTTGCTCTTCCCCAATGCCCTCTTGGCTTTGCTGTTGTTGTTCATTCATGTCCAACTCTTTGCAACCCCATGGAGTGGAGCAGGCCAGGCTTCCCTGTCGTTCGCTATCTCCCGGATTTTGCTCAAACTCATATCCACTGAGCCAGTGATGCCATCCAATCATCTTATCCTCCGTTACCCCCATCTCCTTCCTTCAGTCTCTCTCAGCATCAGGGTCTTTTCTAATGAGTTGGCTCTTTGCTTTAGGTGGCTGAAGTATTGGAGCTTCAGCTTCAGCATCAGTCCTTCCAATGAATATTGAGGGTTGATTTCCTTTAAGATTAACTGGTTTGATCTCCTTGCAGTCCAACACCACAGCTTTTCTGCAACACCACAGCTTAAAAGCATCAATTCTTCGGCATTCAGCTTTCTTTATGGTCCAGCTATCACAGCCATACATGACTACTGGAAATACCATCACTTTGACTAGACGGACCTTTGTTGGCAAAGTAATGTCTCTACTTTTTAATATGCTGTCTAGGTTGGTCATAGCTTTTCTTCCAAGGAGCAAGCATCTTTTAATTTCATGGCTGCAGTCACCATCTGCAGTGATTTTGGAGCCCAAGATAATAGTCTCTCACTGTTTTCATTGTTTCCCCTTCTGTTTGCCATGAAGTGATGGGAGCAGATGCCATGATCTTTGTTTTTTGAATATTGAGTTTTAAGCCAGCTTTTTTACTCTCCTCTTCCAGCTTCATCAAGAGGCTCTTTGGTTTCTTTTTGCTTTCTGCCATAAGGTTGGTGTCATCTGCATATCTGAGGTTATTGATATTTCTCCTGGCAGTCTTGGTTGCAGTTTGTGCCTCATCCAGCCTGACATTTCCCGTGATGTACTCTGCATAGAAGTTAAATAAGCAAGGTGACAACATACAGCCTTGACGTACTCCTTTCCCAATTTTGAACCAGTCCATTGTTCCATGTCCGGTTTTAACTGTTGCTTGTTGACCTGCATACACATTTCTCAGGAGGCAGATCAGGTGGTCTGGTATTCCCATCTCTTTGAATTTTCCAGTTTGTTGTGATCTACATAGTCAAAGGCTTTAGTGTAGTCTCATTTCAGAACCTTGTTGAGTATTGCCTTATTAATGAAATCTTATCAATTAGCCCATAAAACATCCATCCTTTCCCCCATACTTGGCATTCCCTACTGTAAGTGGTTATTATCTGTTGTTGTTCAGTTGCTAAGTCTTGTCCAACTCTTTGTGACCCCATGCTGTGACTGCAGCATGCCAGGCTTCCCTATCCTTCACTGTCTCCTGGAGTTAACTCAACTTAAGCCCATTCAGTTGGTGATGCCATCCAACCACCACTGGTAGAGATGTGAAAGTAATATTCATGTAGGAAGGAACTTTCCAAATCTGTATCAGGATGCAGTGGTTTCAATCATCTATTTTTTTGTTTGTTTTATTTTGAAATAATTTTAGGCTTATTTAAGAATTGCAAAAATAATAGTTATTGTGTATGCTTCACCCAGCATCTCTTAATGTTAATATCTTATATAGTCATAGTATAGTTAATCAGTATCAGTAACTAAGTTAATCAGTAACTAATAGTATAGTTACATAATGCTTATGTAAATGGCTTCCCTGGTATCTTAGCTGGTCAAGAATCCACCTACAATGCAGGAGACCCTGGTTCAATTCCTGGGTCAGGAAGATCCACTGGAGAAGGGATAGGCTACCCACTCCAGTATTCTTGGGCTTCCCTGGTGGCTCAGCTGGTAAAGAACCTGCCTGCAATGCAGGAGACCTGGGTTCGATCCCTGGGTTGGGAAGATACCCTGGAGAAGGGAACAGCTACCCACTCCAGTACTCTTGCCTGGAAAATCCCATGGACAGAGGAGCCTGGTAGGCTGCAGTCCATGGGGTCACTAAGAGTCCGACACGACTGAGCGACTTCCCTTTCACTTTTCCCTTTCATGCATTGGAGAAGGAAATGGCAACCCACTCCAGTGTTCTTGCCTGGAGAATTCCAGGGACGGGGGAGCCTGGTAGGCTGCCATCTCTGGGGTCGCACGGAGTTGGACATGACTGAAGCGACTTAGCAGCAGCAGCATAGTTAATCAGAAGTAGGAAATTAACATTTGTACGGTGCTGTTAATGAAACTACAGACTTTATATGAATTTCACAATTTTTCCACTGACATTTTTTTCTGTTTCAGTGTCCAGTCTAGAATTCTCCATTGCATGTCTCCTTATTTTCTTCTGGCTGGTAACAATATCTTATCTTTCCTTGTCTTTCAAGACCTTGAGGTGAGGTGAGGTGAAGTCGCTCAGTCGTGTCTGACTCTTTGCGACCCCATGGACTGTAACCTACTAGGCTTCTCCGTCCATGGGATTCTCCAGGCAAGAACACTGGAGTGGATTGCCATTTCCTTCTCCAGGGGATCTTTCCGACCCAGGGATCGAACCCGGGTCTCCCACAGTGGAGGCAGACGCTTTAACCTCTGAGCCACCAGGGAAGCCCTTCAAGACCTTAAGAGTTTTAAAAGTACTAATTAGGCATTTTGTAGGATGTCCCTAATTTGGACTTATCTGATGTTTTCTCATGCTTGAGGCTTTGCATTTTTGAAAAATACCACAAGTGATGTGGCTTTCTCATATGACGGGAGACATGGTATCAATGTGTATTATTATTGGTGATATTACCATTGATCATTGGCTAAGAGAGTGTCTGCTGGGTTTCTCCATTGTAAGATTACTATTTTTTTCCTTTGTAATTAATAAATATTTTGGGAGAGATATTTTGAGTTTATATGAAAAGTGAAAGTGTTAGTTGCTCAGTCATGTCCAACTCTTTGAGATCCCATGGAGTGTAGCCTGCCAGGCTCTCCTGTCCATGAAATTCTCCTGGCAAGAATACTAGAGTGGGTACCATTCCCTTCTCCAGAAGATCTTCTGACCCAGGGATCAAACCCAGATCTCCTGCACTGCAGGCAGATTTCTTTATCATCTGAGCCACCAGAGGTTATATTAATATTATTTTTCTTATTATTATTTCAGATGCTAATTTTTATATTCATTGATGGCTCTTGCTTGATTGAAGCAGTTATTAAGTGCTATTCCAATCATGATTTTTTTCATCCCTTCCATATTTACTAGTTGGATTTCTTCTGTAGTTGAAGACTTGTTCCCTCTCCCTCCACATATTTCATTATTCAATAATTTATAAATTTGTGGATTTATGTTTGTTTTGTTCTTTGGGTTATAATCTATTACCATTGCTGTTTGTTTTGTTTAAATCGGTCCACCTTTGATATCCATCTTATTTTTAGACGTGCACTCATCTTATTTTTCTTTAGCACTTCCTTACTTTCTGGCACCATGAGATGCTTCAGCTCATCTTTTATATTTTTTTGCTCTGTTCTGAAATCAGCCACCACTCTGTGGAATCCTGGTTCTTCTTATTGGAGAAGGATATTTGGAAAGCAACATTTGGGTACTTGTTTCATCTTTTATAATGTTTTTTCCTTCTCTGGCACTTTTTTCCCTCTTCTTTTTCATAGTACTATCAGCATGAAAACCTCTAAAAATCTTGACTTCATGTCTAGAGGAAACTAGCATAGAAGAGAATTTTCTGGTAGGAATATCAGAAAACCAATACATGTAATGCTGTCATTTGCTTTTGTACATGTGTTACACAAATTTTATTTAGTTCCGTTTTAATCCTCTAAAGCCTAGAAGTAGATTTTCAATATGATTTTTGGCCTACTGTCATAGGGTTAGAATGTTCTGGTTTCTAAAAATACACATGGAACAGTAAAAG
Source organism: Cephalophus harveyi (assembly GCA_006410635.1). NCBI lineage: Eukaryota > Metazoa > Chordata > Mammalia > Artiodactyla > Bovidae > Cephalophus > Cephalophus harveyi. Next base: position 66,616 of record SJYT01065059.1, on the reverse strand, counting down.
TCTTAGATTTCAAGTACCTTTGTGATTTGGGGATTAGGGAGACATATTACATAACCATACTAGTTTAACCTCAGGAGTTAAAATATATTTCAAGAAAGACTGAGTTGAGCTGCCGTCACAGAGTGCTGTGATAGATACTGTAGATCCAGATCAGTTATGTCTTTGTAAAGTTGTAGAGGAGATCTTCAGCATAATTGCATTCCTTTTATATGTCCTTTAACGTTAGGGACTTTAATAATATGTATTAATAGAGTAATAAATGTGCATATCTTATTCCCTCATTGAACTTGGAGACTCCAAGAACTGGAATCCTGGATTTATTTTTTTGTGTTCTGTGTAGATACCCAGATGTTGGTTGTATGAATGAAAGAATGTACCTCAGAATACAACTTCACATTTATTACTAATAGTAATTAACTCTCAAATATCTCTAAAGAGAATAAAAGTTAACATGAATCCAAATGAGTCTGTTTATCAAGTAAGTGACAGGATAATACTTTGGGTTCATTTAGTTTCACTTATAGTTCTCTCTCTAAGCATAGAACAACTTCTGTAAGTAGTTATATAGTATCTATAAAGATGAGACGTTTCTTATTTTCAACCATGATGAAAATGGGATGCATTTGAGGTCTATGACTGGTTCATAACTCACTTATTAGTAATTACATAAAATTAACCCCTTTTGTTCCTGATAATTGCATCAGACTTAGGATTTTCAAATTTCAATTTGATTTCCATGTTATCTTTTCTCCATTTTTTTTTTTTACCCTTTTATCATCTCACCCTCTTCTCTATCCTATGTTCATTCTTTCTTCTTTATCCCATCAGTCTTTACTTCTCTGTCCCATCTACTCTTGCTTCTTTCTGTCATGTATCCTTACTTCTCTCATGTGTTATTACATCTTTATCCCATTTATCTGTCCTCTCTCCCTCCCTTTCTTCCATCAGTCATTCTTCCCATATTTCCTTCTAGGAATACACATATTTATCCTCTGCTTTGTATATCCAGACCTCATTCCATCCTTTCTCTTCTTTTTCTTCTATCTCTCCAACCTTCTTTCTGTCCTGTCAGCCCTTCTGTCCATTCAAAGTGAAGGTCCTTTTCTTCTATCAGTTCTTTTCCTTTCTCCTTATGACTACCATATATGTGCTGATGAATTCCAGTTTTATATCTTGCAATCACACTTCTATCTTAGACTCCAGATTTAACAATCCACTTCCTTTGCTGTAATACTTCTTGAATATCTACCCAGATACCAACTGCTCTTACCATTTTTACTGTTACCGCTCCTATTCATGGCACCAGCATCTCTTCTCTAGAGTAGTATGGTAGTCTCCTCAGTAGTCATCCTATTTCTGCCCTTTGCTGATACTCATTTTCCACCCATCAGTCCAAGAAATTATTCTAAAAGTTATCATATCGTGTCCCAGTGTTTGCACAAAACCTTTTAAAGGATTCCTCTTTTAAAATTATTATTGAGTTAAATTGGTTTATAACACAAAAGTTTCATTTGTATGTTATGATTCAATATGTGTGTATACTGTAGCCTGCTCATCATGAAAACAGTTACCATACAGTTGACCCCCTTTGCCTTTATTGTGCTTCTATCCTCTCTGATAACCATGAACCTTATTTTCCGCAGATGAAAATAAAAATATTATTAAATCTTTTTTCCCCAGCTTTATTGAGATATAATTTACATGTAACTAGTCTTTTTTCTGAGAAAGGAAAATTTCAAATAAGACAGACTACTGAGATGCATTGCACATAGATCTGGAAAAGCATGCTTTTGAACACATGTTAGATTTTATTTATTTGTATGTAAATCCTTTAAAGCCTAGAAGTACATCTTATACTTGATTTTGGCCTAACCTGGTAGAGTCATAATGCTGTGGTTTCTAAAAATGGACAAGGACTAAGAGCTCTAGATTATAAATAGCTTTGTATGATTTTTGAGATCAGGGAGGCTTAAGTTACATAGGTTGTATTAGTATAAATTGATTCCAGAGATTGAGTGATCCTGACCCTTTTAAACTCTAATTATTAATTTTAATAATTTTCTGTATATTGATAATGTCAACTCTCATGCCATCTGTAAATAACTGTGCTTTTGTTTCTTCATTTCCTTTTATCTCTTGATCGTTTTACTATATTTGTTAGTCCTGCTGTACCAAGTTGAATAGAAACAGTGGCAGGCATCCTTGTCTTCTTCCTAGTCCTGAAAGAAAAAACATTTTGCATTAAATAGAATGTTTTCTATACTTTTTGTAAATGCCCTTTTCACCATTAAGAAGGTTATCTTCTAGTCCTGGTTTGTTGAGGCAAAATGGAAATTGAATTTTAATAGTTTCTCCTCCTGCATCTGTTCTGATTTTGGCATCCAAGTAAATCTAATCTCATGAAGTCAGTTGAGGAGTGTTCCTTTTTGTCTATACTCAGTATGAGGTTACAATCTTCTATAAAATTAAAACTATTTTATGAATGTTTGGTACAATTCATCTGTATAACTGACTCACTCTTAATGATTTTCATGTAAGATTTTTAACCACGAATTCAATCTCTTTAATAGCTGTGAGATCATTTCATGTTCTTTTTTTGCTCTTGAGTCAGTTCTGGTGAGCTTTAAATTTCTTCCTGAGTAACTTTTGATAAGGAATTCATCCACCTTATCAAAGTTTTCAGACTTATTTCCTTAAAATTGTTCATACTGTCTTATTTTCCACTTAATCCCTACAGTATCTGAGATTATATCCTCATTTTAATTTTTTTTTTTAACCTGTGCTCCCTGTATTGGGAATGCAGAGTCTTAACCACTGGGTTACCAGGTAAGTCCCTCTTCTTTTTTATTCTTAATATTGTTTATTTCGCCTTTTCTCATTTTCCCCCTCATTTACCTTGTCAGATATTTATAATATTGCTTCTTCAAGCAATAAATTTTGGCTTGTTTCTATTATATATGTGTTCTCTTTTCACTAATTCCTGCTTTTCATTTTTCTTTGATCATTTCCTTCTTTCCTATTTCTTCTTTTTTAGAACAATAAACACCTTTATTACTTGAGCTAAGGTATGAGGGAGGAAGATTTGTTTGCCTTTCCAGGCCTTGATTTTCTTCAGATGGAAGTTCAGCTCCTTGCTGTCTAGCACATAGTCATCTGCTTGGCCAGAAGACTGGTGATTGGGCATTCTTGTTTTCATCATATTTCTTCTGAATTTTCTTAGATCATTTTTTGTTGTTGTTGTTTAAAATCCCTTCTTCCTTGAGAGTCAGCTTGGCTCCATTCTTGTAGCCCAGAGGCAGTGCATAGTGGGACCCCTACTTCTCTCAGAATAGTGTGCTGTCAGTGGGCAAGATGCAGTTCTTCGCTAGGGTCTTGGTACTGACCAGCTCATCGTTGGATGCACTGTGAACAACATCTTTAATCCTCGCTTTGTACATATAACACTCCAAGCCTCAGTAAAATTTCCCCATGTCCAGCCTCAAGATATGGTATTTCTTGTTGCCTCCCTGCACATGGACTGTGTGTATGAGGCCGGCATCACTCTTACTGTTGGCAGCAGGGATTCTCAGCTCATACTTCTGCTTCCTGTGGTAGGGCTTTTTTGCTCCTGGTCTTGTGGCACTTGTGCTAGTTGTCCAGAAAAATGCCTGTTGCTCAGTGCTGGCTGGAAAGAGATCATTTCCTTTTTTGTGTTAATTCTTTTTAGGACTTATTTATTCTGCTGTTTTCTTAACTCAATTTCAAGTCCTTTTTTTCTAATGTAAGCATTTAAGCCTTTATATACCTTTTTTGTTGTTGTTGTTTTGTATTCTGTACATTTTAGATATATTTTCCTCATTATCAATCAGTTCTAGGTATTTCCTGAAATGCATTGCGATGCTCTTTGTCCTATAAATTGTTTGAGGAAGTGTTTTTTAATTTCAGAATATATGCTAGATACCAGTTCCTTTAAATTTGTTAATAGTGTTATGACCTAGTACAGGTCAATTTTCATGAATATTCCATTTATACTTGAATAAATATTCTCTGTTTATTGGGTATAGTGTTCTCTGACTGCCTTATGTCATGTCTTTTTCATTTGTTTTGCGTGGTTTCAATATGATATATCTAGATGTGGATCTTTCCCTGACTGTCTCTCCCCATCTGTGTATCTCTGCTCATTTTTATTTGTTCTTTTTTCTATTTTTATTTTCCCTTCTCTCCATCTCACCTCCCATCTTCAGCTCCACGTCCCTCTCTTCTTACTTGAGAAGAGAGAGGCTTGAGATTCATGAACTTGTTGAATTGCTATCTTTTGATGGTTCTGGAAAATTCTCAGTAAAATTTAGGCCTTTCATTCTGCAACTTGTGGAATAAATTCTTGTTTTGTTATGTATTTTATGATTGATTGGTTGGTTGATTGGTTGGTTGATTGATTTTGGTAGAACTTTTTCTGTAGAAAATGAAGTGTTGGTTGAAGTTGAGAATCCAGAGAGTATTTATACTTTCTTTTAGCAGTTATCTCAGATCATAACCAACCTGGGACCACATTAAATGCAATGATATGCTTGAGGTGATTGGTACCATTTAAATCCCATGAATTTGCATTGAGATTATACTTTGCGGGGGATGCACTAGAATTTTTAAATAAAATAAATAATTTTAGGTTTGTAGAAAATGTGGAAATATAATACAGAGAGTTCCTGATTACTCTGTACCCAGTTTTCCCTGATATTAACATCTTAACATTAATACCATATTTTTGTCAAAACTAAGAAATCATAGCACTAGCTAAATTCTGGACTATATTCAGATTTCCTAAAATGTTCTTTTTCTGTTCCAGGATTCCATCCAAAATACCACATTGCACTTAGGCTCCTCTGTTCTGTGTCAGTTCCTCAGGCACCCCTTGTTTTTTATGACCTTTTTGATTTAGTCATCTGTCTTATAGAATAGCCAACCTCAGTTTAGTTTTGTCTAATGTTTTTCTCATCTTTAGAGTGGGATTATTGCTTTGTGGAAAATATCACAAAAAAATATCTCATCATATTGTATCAAGATGTACCTGATACCTGACTGACTTATCCCTGGTGATGTTTGCTCTGATCATGTGGTTAAGGTAGTGTTTGCCAGTTTTCTCCACTGTAAAATCACTGTGTTTAACCTTTCCATTCGGGAATGAGAGATTTTATTTTCTTTCACCTCTAACCAAGTAGAGACAGGCAAGTTTCCTTCCTGTCCTGGTCTGCCCTATTAAGGTTTATGTCTACTGTACAGTTGAGCTGTGCATGGAGCTCTTTAAAGCTCAGGCATAATATTGAGGGTCTTTTATTAGTTTTTTCAGTTGAATGGGCCTGGGCTTTATCTCCTGTCCTCCTCAGCCTGGATTATGTTCAAGGTTTCCAGGAATCTGTAGAAATCCTCAAGGCTAAAGCTGTCCTTAGCGCTCTGCTTAACCTATTTATGACTCCTTGCTTTTGGGGCAGTCCAGTGAATTATGTTTAAAAGTTTTATTTATTTATTTTTGTTAACTTGTTAGTTATTTCTGTTAGAGTATCTTAGTCCAATGTCCTGTCAGTGACAGAAGTTTGTAGGTTTCTTTTGACATTGTTTTTGAATATTTTTTGAAATGTTAACACTTGTGTTGGGGGGAAGTAGTTTAATGTTAGAAAGTATGATACATTCTCCCAGTTGCTCACTACCCATCCATCCCTCAGCCAAACACACACAGTTCTTTTGAATTTCTTTTTTAAAATATTTATTTATTTATTTATTTGGCTGTGCTGGGTCTTAGTTGCTGAGTGTGGGATATAGTTCCCCAACCAGAGATGGAACCCAGCTTCCTTGCATTGGGAACGTAGAGTCTTAGCCACTGGACTACCAAGTGGTAGTCCCCTTTTGAATTTCTTGACTTAAGGATACTGTTTTCCCTGCTTTGAATGCTCTTTGCTACTTGATCCTCATGATCAACACCTATTGATTCCAAACTCTGCTCAAATGTTTTCTTGCTCATGCCTCCTATCTCCTTTCCTCTGCCCCCATACACAGTTTGATTTCTTCTGGGCTGCTATAATATACCCTTCATTAAAAAGTATGAATACATATATATCAGTGTTGGTTTGAATATTGTGGTAGATATTATTGTTCACTTACAGAAAATTTATGCTTCTACCTTCTTGAAGTTTGGTTTGGCCTTGGGACCTTCCCTGACCAATTAAAACTGGTGAGAAAGGCCTAGTCTTGGTCTTTAAGAAGGTTACAATTCTGTAGCCAATATTCTTCCTTCCTGTCTTCATCTATTACAATCAAATTAATGCTTCAAGGCTTCTTTCTACCATCACCTTGGAATATTTTGCCTCAGTTTCTCCCCATCTCAAAAAAAAAATCCAGAAGTGATTTCTCCCTCCTGATTTTTTGAAGCAAATTAATGATATTCATATGTGTCTCTTATATATTGCATTCTGCCATAACAGGTTCTGTTACGTTCATATGTATCGTGTACGTTTTCAGGTTTGTTTTCTAGATTTTAAGCTCCATAAGTGTTGGTATTTCCTATCATTTATCATGTGTTCCTCAAGCCAATAAAATTATGTGAATAATTAATAATGTCACTGCTTAGAAGATATTTTAGGAGTTTACTGGGGCATTTTGGGGGGTCACAGTGTTTGAAAGGTCCTAGTACAATTAGTGAGGAGAGGTCAAGAATGGAAAACTTCTTGCAATGCTCAGGACAATCTCTCAAAATAAATAGTTGTCCTGAGTCCTACATAACTTTCAAATAGTCTACTAGATGTTTCATATGAGTGACAAACTTATTCATGATCTTCAGAATCTAGAGCCTAAATTCATTTTTACATGTAAACATTAGTTATTTTTTACACAATTTTAATATGCATCAAATGCTCCTAAAATATATTTATCACCCATGTAAATCAGGGAAGACTGAACTTTGTCAAGAACTTTACTAAGTCTTGCTTAACATTACAGAAAAGCATGTTACCAAAGGCAGTACTGTTCATGGTATTTTAGTCACCGATAATACAGCTGTGTCATTCTCTTTTTGTAGCTGTTGAATTTTAAATGATTCTGTATGTAGGTATAGGCAGCCAATTAATTCACTGTCTTTTTGTTTCATCCCCAGATATTTATTTACGGGAAGTAAATGTTACTTCTGTTTAAAATATAAATGACTTTCCTTAAACTTCCTTCATGTGTTACATTGGAGCATTATATTAATGCCTTCAAATTGTATATAAGGATGTTATATTATCTATGAATTTCAGAATTTAGAAGAGGCAGTGAAAAATATTTGTTATAAAAAGTGACATTGTGTCATGGTATCAGACCACAGATTTATGAACCATTAGAGCCTGGCAAAATAAGAAACTTGCTTTTAAAGTATATGTTTAATCCTCTTTCAATATTAAACTATTTTCTTCAGGGAAAGTATACATCACAAATATTCTCATAATTTGAGTAAAGTTAGTTAAGAACACTAAAATTTTGTCACAAATCAGAAAAAAAAGCATATGTAAACTTTAGTCAGTTTATGGAGAGACAAATTACTATTTATATTGATAATTTTTGAATTTCTAATGAAACACCATAGACTCAATGACTGAGACTCTCCATTTTTTCCTTTTATTATAGTTAATATATCCAGACCTTTTATTTTTAAAAATCTAACTGTTGTTTCATGAGAAGGAAGAGTAGAAAGAGAAGATATTTTGCATGTGGTTTTAATGATCTTAATTTATATTCTGTAAATCAGTTCTCTAGGGTCAGCAGTGAATTGTTTTGGTTGAGATAATTCGAAGTGTAGTTTTCATCGTTGAGCATGTGATAAGATATATTTTATAAACTAAAGTGCAGAACCAGATGGCTTTATTTTGGTATGATACATGTTAATTCATAATGCCTTGTTTTTAGCAGGAATGGGATTTTGTTGTATCTTACTATTGCCTTTTTTAGACTATTTTATAGACAGAACAAGAAATTCAAGTTATATAAAGCTGTTCTAGCACAGGCTGGAAAGTAGGTCATTGTTATGGGGAGTATACCAAACTGCCCACTGGTTGCTATAGCAATGACCTACTTTAAGAAACTATTTCTGTTGATTCATGTTGAAATCATCTTTTGGAACTGGTATAAGGAAACTCACCACATGTAATTTTTTCTAATAGCAATAAGGTAGTCATCACTGGAGGTTTTAAAAAAAATCCTTAAAATATTTAAAGTGAAGAAATATATTTTATTAACCTAACATCTCTTCAATTTATTGTGAAGTGCTGCAATTCATATTGTATTCAGTAATTAAATATCAACAGAACTATTCTTCTGTTTAGGCAGTACGATTATGCAAAAGGGTGTAGTGAGTTTTACTAACATCTGTCCTGTTTAAAAATCAACCCAGGGCATGTATCAGTAGTTAATAGCATTATTAACTGAGCCTTCAAATGGATATGGTTTCAAGAAAACAGTAAACACACCAAACTGAATAAGGTCTGAAAATATGTTCCTATTTAAACTGTACCTTATGAGGAGTTCCCTGTTGGCCTGCGATGGTTAGGAGTCCAGGCTTTCACTATCATTCAGTTTAGTTCAGTTCAGTCGCTCAATCGTGTCCGACTCTTTGCGACCCCATGAATCGCAGCACGCCAGGCCTCCCTGTCCATCACCAAATCCTGGAGTTCACTCAGACTCAGGTCCATCGAGTCAGTGATGCCATCCAGCCATCTCATCCTCTGTCGTCCCCTTCTCCTCCTGCCCCCAATCCCTCCCACCATCAAAGTCTTTTCCAATGAGTCAACTCTTTGCATGAGGTGGCCAAAGTACTGGAGTTTCAGCTTTAGTATCATTCCTTCCAAAGAAATCCCAGGGTTGATCTCCTTCAGAGTGGACTGGTTGGATCTCCTTGCAGTCCAAGGGACTCTCAAGAGTCTTCTCCAACACCACAGCTCTAAAGCATCAATTCTTCAGCGCTCAGCCTTCTTCACAGTCCAACTCTCACATCCATACATGACTACTGGAAAAACCATAGCCTTGACTAGACGGACCTTAGTCGGCAAAGTAATGTCTCTGCTTTTGAGTATACTATCTAGGTTGCTCATAACTTTTCTCCCAAGGAGTAAGCATCTTTTAATTTCATGGCTTTAGTCACCATCTGCAGTGATTCACTATCATGGCCCAAGTTTAATCCATGATCCAGGATCTGAGATCCTACAAGCTGTGTATAATTTCAGTATTAAATCAGTCCATTCAGCACTGGATTCCTGTACTTAGGTACATGCATTTGTAATATATAAAGGTTGAAATTGATATGATCTGGAATACATTGAATCTGAACTCTGGCAGAACCCACTCTGTTCCCTGATGAAGGTCAAGGATGAAAGATTAGACTTTATATAGAACTCTTTGAAGTAACATTCCTTCAGTACTAAAAAGAAATCTTACCTGTCAATGAGTTGATACTTTGAACTTAGAGTATTGGAGATTTTATGGTGTTTTCAAGGAAGAATTATATGCTTAGAGATTAGTTGATTCAGGGTCTTAATTGCACTGTATGTATATATATCCATATTCACATTTGCTTTGCCTTGTGGAAAAGATTTTCATCAAACCTTTGTTTAAAGTCACATTCAGGGAAGGTTAAGAGTCGAGACAATTGTATATATAGTTGTAGGCATCCAACTAATTCATTGTCATCTGTTGTCATGCCCAGTTATTTATATATAAAAATACATGTTATTTTTTCAAAACTATAAATTTTTCCCAAGGGAGAATAATTGTAACTTCTGTTTAATCAATATATACCAAGTACTAGTGATTTTATACTTTTTCTTCTCCTTTCATGAATTTGATCAAACTCCAGGATATAGTGGACAGAAGAGCCTTGCATGCTACTGTCCATGGGGTCACAGAGTTGGATGTGACTTAGCAACTGAACAACAACAAATCCTTTCAACAGATGTTACAGACATTTCTACAGGTCATTTTCTCCTATTTCTGATCTTTTCAGCAAACTGTGTAAGGCACATATTGAAATTTGTTTGCCAAATACAGAAACCAAAACACAGATAAAGTTAACAGATAAAGTAGTTAGGCATGAGACACAGATACTTAATTTGAAATCCTTCAGGAGGAGAAGGTGACTTATATGATAACTATCACGTAACATACAATCTGAGTTTCTCTATGATGAGATACATTATGTCCCTTGAGAGTATATGGGATGGAGAAATTACTTTCATATGGAAGACTGAAAATTAGTAGAAAATAGAGATGGGAATTAGGAAGGTGCTCCAGGCCAAGGGAAGAGCATGGAGCAAATTCCAGGAGATTAAATGCTTGTGGGGGAAAGTAGTTTGATTTGGCAGAAGGGAAAGAGGAGTGGCAGAAAAATGAACCTGACACCCTAAGTTAGTCAAACAAAATAATTTGTTCTTTATTCTATAGGTGAATGAACCTTTGAAGACCTTTTTACAGGAAAGTGTGCCTCAGGAAAATTTGGTATTGGTAGGCAGAACTATTTTAAAGCATTGAGCAAATAATACTAACATGAGATAACAAGAAGTAGAATTATTGTAGGAAAGAGGGGACTAAAATTATTGTAGGAATGATGAGACATATAATCATGCTTACTGTGGGTCAGGAACTGTTTTAAGAGCTTCACATACATTAACTTATTTAATTCTCACAACAATACTATGATATGGGCCCTATTACTATCCCAGTTTAACACATGAGGAAATTAGAACTTTCTAGGATTGGTTGAGGAATAGTAATTTGTTACTATTAATTATTAAATTATGGGACATCTATGCAATGAGATACCATAAACTGTGAAAATTGATGCCATAGAAGTATGCCAGTTGCTTTGAAAGATGTTCATTATGTGTTAAACCAGGTTTACATCAGATATAATATTTTTCAATTTTGTTCTACTTGGAAGGAATCTATGCTAATTATCAATTTTATACCTTTTATGAAGTTTAAAAAAGTATGTTTCTCTCTTCTTTACTCCCACCCCAAACTTCCTCTCCCCAATAATTGTTCAGTTGCTCAGTTGTGTCTGACTCTTTGTAACCCCATGGATGCAAACATTTGAGGCTTCCTGCAGATGGTGATTGCAGCCATGAAATTAAAAGACGCTTACTCCTTGGAAGAAAAGTTATGACCAACCTAAATAGCATATTGAAAAGCAAAGACATTACTTTGCCAACAAAGGTACATCTAGTCAAGGCTATGGTTTTTCCTGTGGTCATGTATGGATGTGAGAGTTGGACTGTGAAGAAAGCTGAGTGCCGAAGAATTGATGCTTTTGAACTGTGGTGTTGGAGAAGACTCTTGAGAGTCCCTTGGACTGCAAGGAGATCCAACCAGTCCATTCTGAAGATCAACCCTGGGATTTCTTTGGAAGGAATGATGCTAAAGCTGAAACTCCAGTACTTTGGCCATCTCATGCAAAGAGTTGACTCATTGGAAAAGACTTTGATGGTGGGAGGGATTGGGGGCAGGAGGAGAAGGGGACGACAGAGGATGAGATGGCTGGATGGCATCACTGACTCGATGGACGTGAGTCTGAGTGAACTCCGGGATTTGGTGATGGACAGGGAGGCCTGGCGTGCTGCAATTCATGGGGTCGCAAAGAGTCAGACACAACTGAGCGACTGAACTGAACTGAACTGTCCTTCACCACCTCCCAGAGTTTGCTCAAACTCACGTCCATTGAGTCAGTGATGCATCCAACCATCTCATCCTCTGTCATACCCTTCTCCTGCCTTCACTCTTTCCCAGCATCAGGGTCTTTTCTAATGAGTAGGCTCTTGGCATCACGTGGCCAAAATATTGGAGCTTCAGCTTCAGCATAAGTCCTTCCAATGAGTATTCAGGGTTGATTTCCTTTAGGATTGACTGGTTTGATCTCCTGCAGTCCAAGGGACTCTCAAGAGTCTTCTCCAACACCACAGTTTGAAAACATGATTTCTTTGGTGCTCAGGGTAGCTATTATTAACAGGTTGATGAGTATGCTTGCAGTTATTTTCTTATACACATGTAGTGAAGTGAAGTGAAGTCACTCAGTCGTGTCCGACTCTTTGCGACCCCATGGATGGTAACCTAGCAGGCTCCGCAGTCCATGGGATTTTCCAGGCAAGAATACTGGAGTGGGCTGCCATTTCCTTCTCCAGGGGATCTTCCAAACCCAGGGATCGAACTCAGGTCTCCTGCATTGCAGACAGACGCTTTACCATCTGAGCCACTAGGGAAGCCCATACACATGTAACAAGTAGATATATGCAAAGTAAAATTTATTTTATCAAAATAATATATGTAGTAGTTTTAAAAGTCATAGCATAAACAAACACATGAAAAGATGCTCAATATCACTCATTATCAGAGAAATGCAAATCAAGACCACAATGAGGTACCGTTTCACACCAGTCAGAATGGCTGTGATCCAAAAGTCTACAAGCAGTAAATGCTGGAGAGGATGTGGAGAAAAGGGAACCCTCTTACACTGTTGATGGGAATGCAAACTAGTACAGCCACTATGGAGAGCAGTATGGAGATTCCTTAAAAAAACTGGAAATAGAACTGCCTTATGACCCAGCAATCCCACTGCTGGGCATACACACCAAGGAAACTAGAATTGAAAGAGACACGTGTACCCCAATGTTCATCGCAGCACTATTTATAATAGCCAGGACATGGAAGCAACCTAGATGTCCATCAGCAGATGAATGGATAAGAAAGCTGTGGTACATATACACAATGGAGTATTACTCCACCATCAAAAAGAATACATTTGAATCAGTTCTAATGAGGTAGATGAAACTGGAGCCTATTATACAGAGTGAAGTACGCCAGAAAGAAAAACACCAATACAGTATACTAACACATATATATGGAATTTAGAAAGATGGTAATGATAACCCTGTATGCGAGACAGCAAAAGAGACGCAGATGTACAGAACAGACTTTTTGACTCTGTGGGAGAGGGAGAGGGTGGGATGATTTGGGAGAATGGCATTGAAACATCTATAATATCATATAAGAAATGAAATCGCCAGTCTAGGTTCGATGCATGATACAGGATGCTTGGGGTTGGTGTACTGGGATAACCCAGAGGGATGGTATGGGGAAGGAGGTGGGAGTGGGATTCAGGAGTGGGAACTTATGTACACCCTTGGTGGATTCATGTTGATGTATGGCAAAACCAATACAGTATTGTAAAGTAAAAAAAAAAGTAGCATAGAAAGGTTTATAACAGAGAAAAGCAACACCATGCATTCTCCATGCTGCTCTTTTTCTTTCCTTCACAATTATTTTCTGAAATACATATTTGAATCTACTGTATCTCTGCAATTTTTATGTTAAGTTACAGTGATATAAACAATAATAGCCATGGAAGGAAAACATGCTATGGAAGAAAAAAGCCATCAATAACATCTATTGAAGAAAAACACTATACTGGAATACAATTTCTGTTCCTTTGTTTTATGGAATGCGAAAACAAAGTTAATTTTGGTTGCAGAACTTTTTCCATTGCTTTAGTCCACATCATCGTGTACAATGTTTGTTTGGTTCATGGAGTGTTTATTGAAAAGCATTAAGAATGCTTATTCAACTGTGAACAAGAAAGGGAAAAATAAGGGGCTAATTATTAACTAGTCGAGGCTTACTGCTTCATTTTATAAATTAATCAGGTCCTTTTTTTTTTTCCTTTTCCCATCTTATTATCTGTCATTGACCTACTTGTACTACATGAAAACTTTTCCACCCAAAATGTAGAGTGTGGAGAGCTCTGCTACTTACTGTCTGGTCTGGTAGAGAAGATACTGGAACTCACACTACAAAAGAGATTTGAGTATTATCTCTTCCATGGATTATCTTTCCTGGACATTTTAGTTTTGTACTGTTTGAATTTAAAAAAATTTTTTAATTGCTAGTTCATTCAACTTGTTAATTTTTGATCTGAGTACCTCAGGTCCTAAAAATTATTTTGCCAAGCAAATACAGAAAACTGTCTGCTTCCCAGTAAACATTTATTACTAAACATGTTATTCATAGTTATGGATAATTTTATAAAACTTAGATGCTTTTATATTGCTTTAACAACAATAGTCAGCAACAATATTCTCCCCAAAGGATTTACACATTGATAGTGGTGGGTTGGGATCAGTTTAGTTCAGTTCAGTTGCTCAGTCATGTCTGACTCTTTGCGACCCCATGAACTGCAGCATGCCAGGCCTCCCTGTCCATCACCAACTCCGGGAGCTTACTCAAACTCATATTCATTGAGTCGGTGATGCCATCCAACCATCTCATCCTCTCTCATCCCCTTCTCCTCCCAGATTCAATCTTTCCCAGTATCAGGGTCTTTTCCAATGAGTCAGCTCTTCACATCAGGTGGCCAAAGTATTGGAGTTTCAGCATCAGTCCTTCCAAGGAATATTCAGGACTGATTTCCTTCAGGATAGACTGGTTGGATCTCCTTGCTGTCCAAGGGACTCTCAAGAGTCTTCTCCAACACCACAGTTCGAAAGCATAAATTCTTCAGCGCTCAGCTTTCTTTATAGTCCAACTCTCACATCCATCCATGACTACTAGAAAAACCATAGCCTTGACTAGAAAGACCTTTGTGGGCAAAGTAATGTCTCTGCTTTTTAATCTGCTGTCTAGGTTGGTCATAACTTTCCTTCCAAGGAGTAAGCGTCTTTTAATTTCATGACTGCAGTCACCATCTGCAGTGATTTTGGAGCCCCCCAAAATAAAGTCTCTCACTGTTTCCATTGTTTCCCCATCTATTTGCCACGAAGTGATGGGACCAGATGCCATGATCTTAGTTATCTGAATGTTGAGCTTTAAGCCAACTTTTTCACTCTCCTCTTTCACTTTCATCAAGAGGCTCTTTATTTCTTCTTCGCTTTCTGCCATAAGGGTGGTGTCATCTGCATATCTGAGGCTATTGATATTTTTCCCGGCAGTCTTGATTCCAGCCTGTGCTTCATTCAGCCCAGTGTTTCTCATGATGTACTCTGTATATAAGTTAACTAAGCAGGGTGACAATATACAGCTTGACATGCTCCTTTCCCAATTTGGAACCAGTGTGTTGTTCCATGTCCAGTTCTAACTGTTGCTTCTTGACCTGCATACAGATTTCTCAGGAGGCAGGTCAGATGGTCTGATATTCCCATCTCTTTCAGAAATTTCCACAGTTTATTGTGATCCACACAAAGGCTTTGGTGTAGTCAATAAAGCAGAAGTAGATGTTTGTCTCAAACTGTCTCACTTTTTTGATGATCCAATAGATGTTGGCAGTTTGATCCCTGGTTCCTCTACCTTTTCTAAATCCACCTTGAACATCTGGAAGTTCATGGTTCACATACTGTTGAAGCCTGGCTTGGAGAATTTTGAGCGTTACTTGCCTAGCATGTGAGATGAGTGCAGTTGTGCAGTAGTTTGAGCATTAAGGATGGTGTGTTAGGGAGGTGACTGTACACCAAGACAAAAAGATTTGGTGTAATATAAATGTGAGTATATAAAGGTTTATTTCCTGTTTCTTGAAGGACAACTGTTAGATTTCCTAAGGTGAAATGGTGGGATGTCTTTAACAGCCTTGTGAATATAGCACTCTGACCCTAAGCCCATAGAGATAATGACTCCTAAGGGGAAAGAATATCAGATTTGACTAGTTATACTGATGTCACTTGAGAGTCCCTTGGACTGCAAGGAGATCCAACCAGTCTATTCTAAAGGAGGTCAGTCCTGGGTGTTCTTTGGAAGGAATGATGCTAAAGCTGAAACTCCAGTACTTTGGCCATCTCATGTGAAGAGTTGACTCATTGGAAAAGACTCTGATGCTGGGAGGGATTGGGGGCAGGAGGAGAAGGGGACGACAGAGGATAAGATGGCTGGATGGCATCACCAACTCAATGGACGTGAGTCTGAGTGAACTCCGGGATTTGGTGATGGACAGGGAGGCCTGGTGTGCTGCAATTCATGGGGTTGCAAAGAGTCGGACACGACTAAGTGCCTGAACTAACTGAACTGACTGATGTCAGTTAATAACTACATCTATAGAAAATTAACAAGACTTTCTTGGTGAAATGAAATTGGAATGGGCAAAGAGGAATGGGGATTGGAATGGGCAAAGAGAACAAAATGATCTATTCTGAATAATCTTCTAGAACAGTGCTGTCAAATAGAAATTTCTGCAATGATGGAAGCATTCTTTGCTTGTGCTGTCCAATATGGTCACTACTAGCCACACATATGGCTATTGAGAGGCCTTGATATATGGCAAGTGTGACTGAGGAACTGAAATTTTAATTTTAACTAATTTAAATGGCTACAAATGCATAGTGGCTACCATGTTGAACAATGCGGTTCTGAAATATGCCTTTCTATTCATTTTAACCACTCCTCCTCATACGTAAGGCACAGTCGTTATTCTGGAAGATCATAAGGCCTGTGGAAAAGATGGATGGATATTAAAAATGAAAAACATAAAAGAAGTAGAGTCAAGAGAGGAACAGAACAGAGAGAGGAACAGAATCTACGTGACACTTTAGAAAACCTTAGAGAAAGTTAACATGAGGCAAACAATGAAGTTGAACCTTCCGGGGGGTGACATCTGTTTTGGATTTGCTCTTGTTGACTGCCCCATTTCTTTACAATGGAAGATGCAAAATAAACAGTCTTCTGCCTCCACCCCAGAATTTCCCCACATATCTGTTATGCATAGGACTTATTGATGCTAACTTCATTGAAAAAAATATACAGTCCCACCTTCCTCAGAAACCTTTTATGAAAAAATTAATTTGGTATTCTCTACACTCGGAGAGTTAATGGCACATAATTTAACATCTATTTATTATCAGATTTTTTATATTAGAAACTTGAAAATAGACTTCACTCCTTCTCTCTCTTAGATGATTACAACATCCCCTAATAGAGGGCTCAAATTCTTATTCACTTGTTCAGAGTGATTAAATAGGATGTTAAAAGTGTTCTTTTTTTCCCAGTCAAAGAAAACCTAGTGTCCTAGGTTTTTCAAGGTGGCTTTTCTATATTAACTTGGATTTATTTCACCAAGTTTAAACAATGAGATCAATTCATTTAATTATTTTATTTCTTTATATGATTTTTATGTTTACAAAATAAACTTTACTAACAGTCACCATTATTTAATGACAGCTATTGATTTAATTTAGAAACTTCATTTAAAAATACTAAGAAATTTGTGCCATAATTTTTAAAACTTAGAAGAATGGTTTCTGGAAGCAGTAATTTATAAATGATCTAGAAATTAGAAGATTTTAAAGAGGTAAAAAGATGCGATGGCATTTCAAATTTTAGAATAGCATGACTTTTTATTACTTTGCTGCTACTGCTAAGTCGCTTCAGTCGTCTCCGATTCTGTGCAACCCCATAGACGGCAGCCCACCAGGCTCTACCATCTCTGGGATTCTCCAGGCAAGAAAACTGGAGCGGGTTGCCATCTAAATATATATTTTGAAGAATTTAAATAATATTTTCCTCTCTCTAGATTTTTGCTTCAATGTCTTGAAGACCTTGATGCCAATCTGCGAAAATTAAACTCTCGTCTGTTTGTGATTCGTGGACAACCAGCAGATGTGTTTCCCCGGCTTTTCAAGGTAATTGAAAAAATCTTTGCATAAAAGAAAAATCTCTTGTCAGAGAAGACACATTTAGGGGCGGGGAACTTAAATTTTAGTATGGGAAATGTAAAATTTTTAAATAAAATATATGTGGATGTTTTCTTAATGAAAATGTTACACAGACAATGTGAAATCAGACTGTGAAAAAAATGATTTACATTGAAGTTAAATCTTTCTTCTATTTTAAACTGCTAGTTCTCCTCTCAGAAGCAACAGCTACTACCACTTTCTTATATATGCAATAGAAATAGTCCTTGCATAAATAAGAATGCATATATGTATGTGTATTTATATACATATATTTGTGTGGTTTATGTGTATTTAAAACCTTTTTAACAGGTTTTAAAACCAAGATGAGAACATGCTATGTTATACCATTCTATGCTGTGCTTTATTCGCATAATCATGTATTTTGGATATTGTTCCATGTTACTTTCTCAGTCTTTTAAATGGCTTCATAGTATTCCATTGTGTAGATATGCTATAGTTTCTTTTTAAAAAAATTGTTATTGACTTATAATTTATATTTCAGGTATACAACGTTAGTGGTTCAATATTTTTATTGATTACATACCATGCAAAGTTATTACCACTTAGCATAATGTCCTCAAGGTCTTACCATTTGCGATGCTGTTGCTCATGGCAAGATTTCATTCTTTCTTTTTATGGCTGAGTAATATTTCTGTGTGTATGTGTGTGTGTGTGTAAATTGTTATTAATCTGTTGGCAGGCACTTAGGTTGCTTCCATATATTGGCTATTGTAAATAATGCTGATGTGAACATTGAGGTACATACATCTTTGTGAATTAGTGTTTTAGTTTCCTTCAGATAAATACTGGGAGTAGAGTTGCTGGATCATATTACCATATGATCTGTGTTCTATTTTTTATTTTTTGAGGGTATCATTTCTTTCACTAGCTTTCTAGTGAACACTTAGTTGTTTTTCCACAGGCCTTTTGCTAATTCAAGTTATGCTGTCAGTGAATGTCCTTGTTCAGATATACATGTCTTTACTCACATTTGCTAGTACATTTGTGGGATAACTCTTGTAAGACTTTCTGAGTCAAAGGACTATATCAATTGACATGCTACAAAACTGTAACTTTTTTTAACTTGGTAGAATCTTAAAGATCTCCTAATCTTATTTTCCCCCCTTTTGTCCACATGAAAAATTTAGTTCTAAAGAGATTAAGTGAGCTGACCAAGGTCATAAAAGTAGCTCATGGAAGTGCTCAGGCTGAATTTCCTGGCTTAGTTCATCCCTTCCTATTTACTGCAGTTAGAATTCCTAATGTATATCTGTTTTTTTCTTACAACAGTTTGATTCATCAAATTTTTGTTTCTATTTCGAATGCAGAAGAGAACAGTTCCTTTTCCTGAGTGAAAATATCCCCAATTCTGGGAATTCAATTAACACTATCTTGCCTTTTTTCATCAGCATGAAAGGAATTTTTAACGTTTGGAATATGACTAATGCAACAGTTGTGGCTAGTGAAAATTTATTTTATTGAAGTTTTCTTACTACTATAGTTTCTTAGGGTCAGAATTTAACCTAGTTACATGCAAGAGCTCTGAGCAGAAAGTATATCAGGAACAATGGTAATAGTTGATCAGCAACTCATATGTATAAAGTATATGTGAATATCTGCTTCAACTTTATATAAATCCATGTATTATAAGTAAATTGAATCTTGAGGATTTTTAAGTACCTTTAAAATAACAAAACATTTATTTACCTGCTTTGACAAAAATGGTTTAAGGAAACAAGTCTTTTGTGTTCTTTATTTTGAGCTTTCTTCTGCCTGAAATAACATATTATTGGATCAGACTACCTTCTGAATTTAGATGCTATGCTTCCTGTCTTGTCACTTTGACGGAGAGGCAGTGGTTTCTACAAAGGCCATAAAATATAGATACATGAATATATATTACAGTACCTAGAGTGCTTATTATTTGATTCTGATATAGTCCATATAAAATATATTTTATGAAAACTTTCAGATTTATTTAATATGTCAGAACCATAGAGAGAGTTAATTCTTCTTTTTATTATATTGTTTTTATGTTTACTGTTTTTGCTTAGAGGTACTATATGCATGTATTTCAGAAATGAGCCCAAGAGTGTGTACAATAAAAAGGGGTCTCCTCATCCCTGACCCTTACACCCCCTGTTTTTCTGAGGAGGAAGATTCTTTTGTCAGTAACTAGCTGACTCATTTACATTATTGTCTCTGGTTTTATTATTCTAGTACAGCAAATCAGTTCAGTTCAGTCGCTCAGTCGTGTCTGACTCTTTGCAACCCCATGAATCGCAGCACGCCAGGCCTCCCTGTCCATCACCAACTCCTGGAGTTCACCCATACTCATGTGCAATCTAGTTGGTGATGCCATCCAGCCATCTTATCCTCTGTCGTCCCCTTCTTCTCCTGCCCCCAGTCCCTCCCAGCATCAGAGTCTTTTCCAATGAGTCAACTCTTCACATGAGGTGGCCAAAGTATTGGAGTTTCAGCTTTAGCCTCAGTCCTTCCAATGAACACCCAGGACTGATCTCCTTTAGGATGGACTGGTTGGATCTCCTTGCAGTCCAAGGGACTCTCAAGAGTCTTCTCCAACGTCACAGTTGAAAAGCATTAGTTCTTCGGCACTCAGCTTTCTTCACAGTCCAACTCTCACATCCATACATGACCACAGGAAAAACCATAGCCTTGACTAGACGGACCTTTGTTGGCAAAGTAATGTCTCTGCTTTTGAATATGCTCTCTAGGTTGGTCATAAGTTTCCTTCCAAGGAGTAAGCGTCTTTTAATTTCATGGCTGCAATTACCATCTGCAGTTGATTTTGGAGCCCCCCAAAATAAAGTCAGCCACTGTTTCCACTGTTTCCCCATCTATTTGCCATGAAGTGATGGGACCAGATGCCATGATCTTAGTTTTCTGAATGTCGAGCTTTAAGCCAACTTTTTCACTCTCCTCTTTCTCAAGAGGCTTTTTAGTTCCTCTTCACTTTCTGCCATAAAGGTGACTTATGCCAATTAGCTGACTCATTTACATTATTGTCTCTGGTTTTATTATTCTAATACAGCAAATAGTGATAACTTTTAATGGGTAAGTAATTCAGCTTCTTCCCACATTGGAGATAAAACTGATTTAGACCTGATAACAGTGCCTTTAATTTATTGGGATGATGACAGTGATTTTAGTACTGATGTCTCCTCTAGTGTATACCCTCTCTATAGCATTCATTCGTTTTATTCTGTTTATACTGAATAGATTTAGGAATGGAGCCAGAGCATTTTTAAAAACGTATATTTACACACACCTGTATCTGATAAACTTGTTTTTTCTTATGTGTTTTCTACTTAGAATTTTTCTGTTAAATTCTACTTAATGTAAGCTGACAAGATGGCTTTTTTAAAAACTTCTTGTATTTTTTTCATGTTCTACTTATGGAATGATAAACTTAGCAGACACTAGCCTAGGCAAAACTTGAATGACACTATTAATCATAGGTGTCTTACATAAATTATTATTACTATGCAGTTAAATCTTATATTGTCTACATTTGGTTCCAGACTGATAAGCTGTTAAGACAGTGTGTATTCTAGGGCCTGCAGAAACTTTTTATGAAGAGTTTAAAGTATTGGTATAAAAAATTCTCATTATATCCAAGAAACAAGAGACATGTGTCTAAGTCTTTATAGATGGACACAATGAGGCATAATAAAATATTTTGTTCAAAATCACAGAATAAATAAAAGAAGAACATATAAAGCCACTAACGTTGTTGTTCAGTCACTAAGTCATGTCCGACTGTTTGCAACCCCGTGGACTGGGTGGTAGCACACCAGGCTTTTGTGTCCTTCACTGTCTCCTGGAGTTTGCTCAGATTCATGTCCATTGAGTCAGTGATGCTATCTAACCATCTCATCCTCTGCCACTAACATTTCACATGCCTAAATTTATATTATGCTTTTTGAGTCATTTTGGATTCTTTGTTATTTCATGGTACATGCTCATTTGAATAAGATAATTCATTTGTCAGATATTGCTTGAGTGCCTGCTGTGGATACACGGCAGTGTTCAAGGTGCTGGGGACATAATGGTGAACCAAAGAGAAAATTCCTACCTTCACAGATCTTACACTCTATTGGGAAAGAGACCAATAATAAATATGCAATGTCAGGTGATGGTAGATGCTAAAATAAAACATGGGAAAGAAAATCCCAAGGTGAGGGAAGGATAGTTAATTGATATGGAGTCATAGAAGGCCTCACTCATGTGGTGACATGTGAGCAAATGTATGAAGAGACTGAGCCATGCAGATATCTGGGGTGTGATATATTGAATCCACAAAATTTTGCAACTTGTTCATCAAAGGGTAGATTTTTTTTTCCCCTACTCCCTTAAATCTGGATTGGCCTTCTATGTTGTTTTGACTAAGTGCCGAAGGAGATGGCAAGTTCCAAATCCTAGGCCTCAAGCGAACTTGCAGCTTCTAAGTTTGCCCACTGGAATGCTCCTTGTACTGGGTAAGGACTGGGCTAGAATGTCAAATTGTGGGAGACCACCTGTAGAGAGGGCCTTCCCAGGTGACTCAGTGGTAAAGAATCTGCCTGCCAATGCAGGAGATGCAAGAGATGCAGGTTCAGTCCGTGGGTCAGGAAGATATCCTGGAGTTGGAAATTATAACCTCCTCCAATATTCTTGCCTTGGAAGTCCCATGGAGAGAGGAACCTAATGGGCTACAGTTCATGGGGTTGCAAAGAGTCAGGCACGACTGAGCAACTGAGCATGTACACACATATAAAGAGAATGGGCCAACCAGCAGCCAGCACCAAGGCCTGAAGTGTATGAGAGAGATCATTTAGATCATCTGGTACCAGCCAAGCTGCCCACTGATTGCAGGCACTTGAGTGAGCCCAGGTGAGACCAACAGAAGAACCATCTAGTTAACTGAGAGACTTGGAGAATTAATCAGTTGTTTTAAGCTACTGAGTAACTGCAAATTGGGGAAAGAGTGTGGCAGGCAGAGGGAGCCGCAGTTACAGAGGCCCTGATGTAGATGTGGGCCATGACTTGTTTAGGAACAGCAAGGAGGCCAGTGTGCTCTAGCCAGAGCACAGTGAGCAAAAATAAGAGATAGGGTCAGAGAGATTGCAGGAGCCAGATCATAGGATTTTACCATGTTTTATGGCTTTTACTCTGAGTGAAATGAGATGCCATGGGAGATCACTGAGTAGAGAAGTGACATGATTTCACTTAACATTTTAAAAGAATCACTCTGGCTGTAGAGAATAGAAGTTGAATGGAAATACTGTAAAGACTTAAGCAGAAGGGTCAATTAGGAGGCCAAGGCAATTATATAGAAACACGATGATGGTGACTAGGACTAGAATAGTAGTAGGAGTGTTGAAAAATGGTACGATTTTAAATATATTTTTAAAATAGAGGCTATAGAGTTTGTTTATATGTGGTATTAGAGAGTCAAGGATAGCTTCTAGGTTTTTAGCCTGGGCAAGTGACCCAGTGGTTTGTCATTCAGCAAGAAGAGGAAGACTCTAGGAGGAACAACTTGGGGGAAAAATTAGTTCATTATTTTTAACATTTTAAGTTTGAGATGCCTTTTAGACATATGAATGTGTTTGTTCAGTATCATTCAACTCCAGAGCTCAGGGGAGAAGTCTGCAGTAAATTTAGGAACCTTAAATATAAATTCTGTTTAAAACTCTGAGACTAGATTTATTTAATAAAAGAAGGGATAATGGATGGATGGGCAGAAATTTTTAGACCTTTACCTTCATTATATTTTGGTTATTTTGTGAGTTAACATTTTT
Organism: Cephalophus harveyi; assembly: GCA_006410635.1. Classification (NCBI taxonomy): domain Eukaryota; kingdom Metazoa; phylum Chordata; class Mammalia; order Artiodactyla; family Bovidae; genus Cephalophus; species Cephalophus harveyi. The sequence continues at coordinate 43,119 of SJYT01065059.1, read as the reverse complement.
TAATGTAATTATACTACTTTAAATGCTTTCTCCAAGGAAGTTTGTGATTTATAACTTTGTTTTGCTATAAAATTTTATGTTTCTTATTTTCACAATATTACTTGTGAAATAATATTTTACAATATTACTGTTTAAGAACTTTACATCATTTAATGGTTCATATTATGCCTTCTGAATGGTTAAACAAATAATTGTGATACATAAAAACAGAAATCTTAGTGCTTAAAATTGTGAAGTGAATACTTACTTCACATGAAAATATGTTAATACTACAACAATCTTATTGTTATATTTACTGTTGAAATGCAAAGGTTAACCATATGTTGCTTGAAATAAAACCTATGCTGGGACTTCCCTGGTGGTCCAGTGGCTAAGACTCCACACTCACAATGCAGGGGGTCCGGGTTCAATACCTGGTACGGGAACTAGATCCCACATGTTGCATCCAAAGATCCTGCTTGCTGCAACTAAGTCACAGTGCAGACAAATAAATAAATATTAAAAAATAAATAATAAACCCTGTGCTGAAGAGTAGATAGAGACTTTCACTTCTGGTTAAGATGTGCAGAGTTGCAGTAGACCATTCACTCCTGTCTTAATAATGTGAAGAAAGTGAATATGCCATAGTATCATAGATTTTTTTGTTTGCTTGTTTTTAACCTATTAGAGAGTTAATGACACAAATAAACCTAATAAATTCAGTTCTTTTAGGGGATGAGCCTTTCATGGGAAAGAAGATATCCAAGGCTACACCCCTGGAATCACAGCAGAAAGAGAAGGGAATTTACCATAGCTGAGAGTAAAGAGAATCTCACTGAAATTTTACCAAAGTCTTTGTGGTAATATGTGTGCTGACATGGCAGATTAGAATTCCAAGAAGCCGTAGTCACAGAAAAAGATGGGAATACCAGATCACCTAACCTGCCTCTTGAGAAATCTGTATGCAGGTCAGGAAGCAACAGTTAGAACTGGACATGGAACAACAGACTGGTTCCAAATAGGAAAAGGAGTACATCAAGGCTGTATATTGTCACCCTGCTTATTTAACTTATATGCAGAGTACATCATGAGAAACGCTGGACTGGTAGAAGCACAAGCTGGAATCAAGATTGCCGGGAGAAATATCAATAACCTCAGATATGCAGGTGACACCACCCTTATGGCAGAAAGTGAAGAGGAACTAAAAAGCCTCCTGATGAAAGTGAAAGAGGAGAGCGAAAAAGTTGGCTTAAAGCTCAACATTCAGAAAACGAAGATCATGGCATCTGGTCCCATCACTTCATGGGAAATAGATGGGGAAACAGTGGAAAAAGTGTCAGACTTTATTTTTGGGGGCTCCAAAATCACTGCAGATGGTGACTGCAGCCATGAAAATAGAAGACGCTTGCTCCTTGGAAGAAAAGTTATGTCCAACGTAGATAGCATTTTCAAAAGCAGAGACATTACTTTGCCGACTAAGGTCCGTTTAGTCAAGGCTATGGTTTTTCCTGTGGTCATGTATGGATGTGAGAGTTGGACTGTGAAGAAGGCTGAGCGCCGAAGAATTGATGCTTTTGAAGTGTGGTGTTGGAGAAGACTCTTGAGAGTCCCTTGGACTGCAAGGAGATCCAACCAGTCCATTCTGAAGGAGATCAACCCTGGGATTTCTTTGGAAGGAATGATGCTAAAGCTGAAACTCCAGTACTTTGGCCACCTCATGCGAAGAGTTGACTCATTGGAAATGACTCTGATGGTGGGAGGGATTGGGGGCAGGAGGAGAAGGCGATGATCGAGGTTGAGATGGCTGGATGGCATCACGGACTCGATGGACGTGAGTCTGAGTGAACTCCGGGAGATGGTGATGAACAGGGAAGCCTGGCGTGCTGTGATTCATGGGGTTGCAGAGTTGGACACGACTGAGCGACTGAACTGAACTGAACTGTAGTCACAGAGCAAGTTTGTACCCACTCTCCAGTACTTCAGTGTATTCATGGAGCTCCAGTGGCAGCATGCCAAAGGCTGGGGTGAAGCAGAAGGGTTGAGAGGGATCCCTCTTAAGTGCACTAGGAATTCACTTAGTGCAAACGAGCTGTTCCCTGAAGCTGGCAATAGGACATCAGTGTAGAAAGATGCCTCCAAAGGTGCAGAATATTAGGGTACAGGGTTGGAAAACAAAGAGAAGTCCTCAGAAAGCAAAGCTGCTGGGTAGACAGCAAAGCAAAAAGAAATGTCATATAGTTTGTAAAGCTAGTGCCCAAGCTATAAAGCAGAGAGAGACAGTTGGAGTCTTGTTACTACTCAGATCTTAAGCCCTGTTGAAGAAAATCTGAATCCTGCCTTCAAAATATTTGAAGCCAGTGGTGAATGAAATTTAAGGAAAGCAGCAACAAAGCCCAGACCCAGCTCAATTACAGACTCCATCAATTCGACTTCTATCAATCAGTCAGGGCAAAGACTATGTACTTTTCTAGAGATAAATATTGTTTATTCTCTCTCTAATCTTTATACCATTGTCTGTTATATGATCACAAATTATGAGACACATGAAGAAGCAAGTATATGTAACTTGCAATCAAGTAAAGAAAAACAGAAACAGTCCCACAGTTGATGAGGATCTTGGGATTAGGACAAAAAAGGACTTTACAATTGTTATTCTGTAGATAGTGGAGGTCCGACAAAGGTCTGTATAGCTAAAGCTATGGTTTTTCCAGTAGTCATGTACAGGTGTGAGAGTTGGACCATAAAGAAGGCTGAGTTCTGAATTGATGCTATCGAACTGTGGTGTTGGAGAAGATTTTTGAGAGTCCCTTGGACTGCAAGGAGATCAAACCAGTCAATCCTAAAGGAAATCAACTCTGAATATTCATTAGAAGGACTGATGCTGAAGTTCCAATACTTTGGCCACCTGATATGAAGAACTGACCCATTAGAAAAGACACTGGTGCTAGGAAAGATTGAAGGCAGGAGGAGAAGGGGATGATAGAGGATGAGCTGCTTGGATGGCATCACTGACTCAATGGACATGAGTTTGAGCAAACTCTGGGACATGGTGAAGGACAGGGAAGTGGTGTGCTGCAGTTCATGGGTCGCAAAGAATTAGACATGTCTGAGCTACTAAACAACAACAAGGATAGTAGTAGAGAATCTAGTCAAGAGGTGAAAAATGATGTGAAGAGGTGGTAATTTAATACAGAAATGGAAAATATTAAAAAGGACCAAATAAAATCTTAGAACTGAAACATACTATCAAAATGAAGAATTCATTAATTGGATTGATTAATTGGATATCTGGATTGAATAGAGCAGACAAAAAGATCAGTAAAGTTGAAGACAGTCAGTATCCCAACTGAAGCACAAAGAGAAGGAAGATTTTTTAAAAGGGAAATAGGGTGTTTGAGATCTCTGGAACAATAGTAAATGGCCTAACATATCTGTACTTATAGACCTAGAGAAAAGAGGGAATGAGAGATTGGGACAGAAAAAAAATTTGAAGAGATAACTGAGTTTCCAAAATTGATGGAAGATATCAACCTACAGTGCCAAGAAGCTCAACAGACCCCAAACAACATAAATATAAAGGAAATCACATCTTGTCATGTCATATACTCGATTAACTGAAAACCAAAGATGGAAAATTTTATAAGCAGCCAGAGGATAAAAGATATATTCAGGGAACCATGATAATAGCATTCAGTGTTTTCTTACAGAATGGAATGGCAGCTTTAAAAAACTAGAAATAGCCCTGTTTACTTAGCAAAAACATTCATTTTTTTAAAAAGAAAAGGCACGATGGAGGCATTTTTAGGCACAAAAAGGCAGAAATAATTTTTTCCATCATATCTATACTATAAAAAATACTAATATTAAAGGAAATTCTGCTAGGTGAAAGAAAATAATTCTAGGCTAAAGACAGGATCTTCAGGAAAGAAAAAGAGCACTAAATACATGGGTAAATATAAAAGACCTCTTTTTTCATTATTTTTAGTCATGTACATTCATATGTCCTATTTTTGGAAGACCATTGACAGATTAAAACCAACTAATATTGATAAATTGTAGGGAATAATACCAGTATCTTGGGACTTGACACACATGTGAAATAAAATCTATTGCAGGATCACGTAAGGTAGGAAAAAGCTAAATGAAAGTATATGTAAATTCTTAACAGCATTCAATTGTAATATATTATTTGAAGGTAGACTATAATAACAGTATACTGTGATCTAAATAGCACAAAAAGCTATTTCTAAAAAGTTAATAGAGGAATTTTAAATGGAATTCTAAAAATATCTCTCATTCAAATAAAGGCACATGGGGGCACAGAGGGCTTTCCAGGTAGTGCTAGTGGTAAAGAATCCACCTGCCAGTGCAGGAGACTCAGGAGACATGGGTTCAGTCCCTGGGTTTGGAAAATTCTTGTGAGTAGGAAATGGTACCCCAATCCAGTATTCTTGCTGGAAAACCCCATGGACCGAGGAACCTGAAGGACTACAATCCATGGGGCTACAGAATCTGACATGACTGGGCAACTGAGCACAAGGGAGCACAGAGGAGTAAATGAAAAGATGGACAAAAGGAAAGCTTACCAACATGGTAAAATTAAGCACAGCTATATCAATAACTGTATTAAATGTAAATAGTCTATATTAAACTCTTCATTTAAAGACAGTTTATCAGAGACTTCCCTGGTGGTCTTAGCCCCTTGGCAGGCTTCTTCCCTATAGGGATGGTTGTTTCTGAGGCAGCACATCTCATTCACAATGAGGTGTGAATCTCAGCAGGAGAAGAAAGAAAACTTTCTTAATTCATTGCTTAATTATTTTCCCTTCATTTAGATGTGGTAGCTGCTTAGAACAGTGCTATCCAACAGACATGTGTAATTTAAAATTTTCTAACATGTATATTTTAAAAAGTAAGAAAAATGTGAAGTTAATTTTTAAGATGTATTTTATTTAACATAGTATAGCTAAAATACTATCTTTTCAATATAAAATCATTATAAAACCACTATACTGTTTTAACCTTTTTTATATTAATATGAAGTCTTTGAAATCCAGAGTATATTTTATGCTTATAGGATGTCTCTTTTCCAACTAGCCACATTTCAAGTGCTCACAAGCTGCTTCTGTGGCTAGTGGTTATCTACTGTATTGGACAGTATAGCCTTAACTCTTCTTCTACTCCGTACCATTGTTGACCACCGTTTACTTGCTGACAGTTGTTCAGATTAAATTTGCCCTGTTCAAATTACTAATATGGTTTCTGTCACCTGATTAAGCTCTGAATCAGAGTTCAGTTTTCTTTTGAAAAGATTAATAAAACTGATAACCTCTTATCAGTACTGATCAGGGCCCAAAAGAGAGAAAACACAAATTACCTTTATCAAGAATAAAAACGGGGACATCCCTAAATTGTCTCTAAACTTTGAAAACATAAAGGATATTATAAATGTCATAATGTCAATATAAACTAGAGAACATAACGTCAATATAAACAAAAGAACCAAAGAGCCTCATGATGAAAGTGAGAGAGGAGAGTGAAAAAGTTGGCTTAAAACTAAACATTCAGAAAACTAGGATCATGGTATCCAGTCCCATCACTTCATGGCAAATAGATGGGAAAACAAAGGAAATAGTGATAGACTGTTTTTTTGGACTCCAAAATTACTGCAGATGGTGACTGCAGCCATGAAGTTAAAAGATGCTTGCTTCTTGAAAGAAAAGCTATGACCAACCTAGACAGCATATTAAAAAGCAGAGACATTACTATGCCAACAAAGGTCTGTCTAGTTGAAGCTATGGACATGAGTTTGAGTAAGCTCCGGGAGTTGGTGATGGACAGGGAAGCCTGGTGTGCTGCAGCCCATGGGGTCTCAAAGAGTCTGACACGACTGAGCAACTGAAGTGAACTGAATGTCAATGTTCACAACTAAGATGAAATGAAAAATAACTCTTGAAAAGTGCAACTTCTTAAAATTTCAGAAGAAAAAAAAGAAAAATTGAATAGCCCTCTCTTTACAAAACTTAATTTATAATCAAAAACCTTCCAATAAGTAAAACTCCAGGTCCCAGATGGCTTTACTTATTCTATCACATATTTAAGAAAGAAATAATGCCAGTCTTATAACACTCTTCCAGGAAACAGGATAATATTGGAACACTGAACTTGTTTATGAGGGCAGCATAACTCTGATACCAAAATCTGATGAACTTTCAAGAAAGAAAAAAAGTATAGCCAAGTGTCCCCATAAACACAAACTCAGATATCCTTAATATATTAACAAAGCTAACTTAACAATATTTTAAAATAATACTGCATCATGATCAATGGAGTTTATTTCAGGAATACAAAGTTGGTTCAACATTATAAAATAATAAATTAATATATCCTATTAGTAAATGAAAAGGTATTATGTCAGTGATAAAGAAAAGCATTTGACAGTAGTCAGCACCCATTTGTAATTTTTTAGAAACCTTTATGCAAACTAGCAATAGAAAATTGCTGAATATCAACTTGGTAAAGGCTATCCACAGAAACATAGCTAATGGCATACTTAATGGTGAAACATGCTTTACACCTGATATAGAGAACAAAACAGGGATATTCACTTTTCACCACTAACTGAAAGTCTAGCTAGTGTAATTAAGAGTAGATAACTAACTTACCAGCTTATTCTCACCCCTGTATTCTCTATCATAACATCCTTTTTTTCCTAATAGTATATATATTTGATTATTTATTTCCCTCTGTGTTGCCAATCTTCAGTAAGTTCCAGGATGGAGGGACCTACAATAGGAGCTAAGAATTATAATAAATACTTAGAATATGAATGAATAAATTTCATGTTTGGGGAACTTTCTCTTCCCTAGCTTTTCATTTTTCTTGTGGAGAGATGTCCACTAATTATTCCCAGGGAAGAAATGAATGATCTCACTAGTGAGTTTAATAGAAGGAGTTAGGTGATTATTGGTCAGATCATCCCCTTTCACCTCTTCAGTTGCAGAGAGTATATGTCCTATTCCCTTCTTCCATGTGATAAATTTTATAGGGGCAACCCACACTAAAAGAAATGTACTGTTTAGCCTTGGGTAGCTAAATCTGTTTAATTCAGTGGTGGAAAATCTGTAAGCTTACCTGTCCTTAAACCTAATATATTTCTTCCAGTTCAGCTTTACTGCTGCTGCTGCTGCTAAGTCACTTCAGTCGTGTCCGACTCTGTGTGTCCGACTCAGCTTTACTAGTAATGTGATATGTATACATACACATATGACTTACAATGTTGTATTAATTTCTGGTATACCATAAAATGATTCCGTTATATACATTCTTTTTTATATATTTTTTTCCATTATGGTTTATCATAGGATATTGAATATAGTTCTCTGCGCTATACAGTATGACCTGATTGTTTATCCATTCTGTATATAATAGCTTACATCTGCTAACCCCAACCTCCCACTCCATACTTCCCTTAACCTCTTCCGCCTTGGCAACCACAAGTATGTTTTCTGTGCTCATGGGTATGTTTATGTTTTGTAGATCGATTCATTTGTATCATATTTTAGATTCCACACTAAGTGATATGTATGGTATTTGCCTTTCTCTTTCTAACTTGCTTCGCTTAGTATGATAATCTCTAGTTGTATCCATATTGGGGAAAACGGCATTATTTTCTTGTTTTTATGACTGAATTGTATTCCATTGTATATATGTACCACATCTTCTTTGTCCATTCATTTATTGATGGGCATTTAGGTTGTTTCTCTGTGTTGGCTATTGTGAATAGTGCTACTGTGAACATGGGGTTGGGTCTGTGTTTTTTCATTAGAGTTTTGTCTAGATATATGCCCAGGAGAGGCATCACTGGATCATATAGTAATTCTACTTTCAGTTTTCTGAGGAACCTCCATACTGTTTTCCATAGTGGCTGTCTCAAATTACATTCCCACCAACAGTGTAGGAGGATTCCCTTTTCTCCATATTCTCTCCAGTTCAGTTCAGTTCAGTTGCTCAGTCGTGTCCGACTCTTTGCGACCCCATGGACTGCAGCATGCCAGGCTTCCCTGTCCTTCACCATCTCCCGGAGCTTACTCAAACTCATGTCTATCAAGTTGGTGATGCCATCCAACCATCTCATCCTCTGTTGTCCCCTTCTCCCACCTTCAGTCTTTGCCAGCATTAGCGTCTTTTCCAATTAGTCAGTTCTTCTCATCAGGTGGTCAAAGTATTGGAGTTTCAGCCTAAGCATTAGTCCTTCCAGTGAATATTCAGGACTGATTTCCTTCAGGATGGACTGGTTGGATCTCTTTGTTGTCCAAGAGACTCTCAAGAGTTTTCTCCAACAACATAGTCCAAGAGCATCAATTCTTTGGTACTCAGCTTTCTTTATAGTCCAACTCTCACATCCATACATGATTACTTGAAAAACCAAATCCTTTCCAGTATTTATTTGTAGACATTTTAATGATGGCCATTTTAACCAGCAAAATCAATGTAAGGTGGTAGTTTAGATTTAGATTTGTATTTCTCTAATAACAATGTTGAGCATCTTTTCATGTACCTATTGGCCATTTGTATTACTTCTTTGGAGAAATGTCTGTTTAAGTCTTCTGCCAATTTTTTAATTGGATTGTTTGTTTTTTCTTATATTGAATTATATGAGCTGTTTGTATATTTTGGATATTAAACTCTTGTCAATTGTATAATTTGCAAAATTTTCTCCCACTCTGTAGGTTGTCTTTTCATTTTATGATTTCCTTTGCTGTGCAAAAGATTGTAAGTTTGATTAGGTCCCATTTGTTTACTTTTGTTTTTCAATTGCCTGGGAAGACTGTGTGGGTTATATTTTTACATTTAGTTTTCTGACTTATATTTCCCTTCCTCTTCAAAAAGGGAAAAGGGGAGGGACTGTTACTGACTTGTTTTAAGCTCCAACATTTACTAACCAAAAACTAAAAAATTGTCAAGAAAAAATCACAGAATTAAATTACAGACTATTTAGGAAGTGACATATGTGACAAAGTTTGTCATTAAAAATAAGGAGTGTACAAATCCATAAGAGAATTAATTGCAATAGAAACGTAAGCAAACATAAGCTGCAATTCATAAAGAAAAAAATATACAAATAGCTAGTAACAACAGTAATAACAGCTGTCATTCACTGAGGACTTAACTATGTACTATGTACTCAACAATTTACATTGTTGTTGCTCAGTTGCTAAGTCGTGTCCAACTCTATGACCCAATGAACTGCAGCATGCCAGGCTTCCCCGTCTTTCACTATCTCCCGGAGCTTGCTCAAACTCATGTCCACTGAGTTGGTGGTGCCATCCAACCATCTCATCCTTTGTTGCCCTCTTCTCCTGCCCTCAGTCTTTCCCAGCATCACCATCTTTTCTCTTCCAAATAATTTACATACATTGTCTCATTTAATTTTTTCTCAATTTAATCTTTACAGAACAACAAAAAAAATGTTATTTTTTTCATTTTACTCTAATAAACACATAGTGTTTGTTATATACTAGGTACTCTCTAAGTACTCTACTTATATGCTACCCATTTTAAGATAAGGAAGCAGGCATGGAAGGTTTAGAAGTTTGCACAGATAGTTGAACCAGTCTTCAAACTTGAGAAGTTTGACTTTAGATCCTTTGTTTTTTAACTACCTCTCTTACTGCCTCTAGCTATAAAACAAAGAAATATAATGCTTTCTTTCTTATTCTCATTTTAATTTCATTTTTAAATTTCAAAAATAGTACATGATTATATTTGACAAATATGAACAATACAACATTGTGTAAAATAAAAAATAATTATTTATATTCCTAAATT
>SJYT01065059.1:16868-33224 GCA_006410635.1 Cephalophus harveyi | reverse complement strand
CATCCTAAAGGAGATCAGTCCTGGGTGTTCATTGGAAGGACTGATGCTAAAGCTGAAACTCCAGTACTTTGGCCACCTCATGCGAAGAGTTGACTCATTGGAAAAGACCCTGATGCTGGGAAGGATTAGGGGCAGGAGGAGAAGGGGATAACAGAGAATGAGATGGCTGGATGGCATCACCGACTCGATGGGCATGAGTTTGGGTAAACTCCAGGAGTTGGTGATGGACAGGGAGGCCTGGCATGCTGCGTGCGATTCATGGGATCACAAAGAGTCAGACACCACTGAGTGACTGAACTGAACTGAACTGAATCTATACAGGTTTGGAGAAGTACAACTTGTTACTATATAATCAGTTAAATAATGGTAGAATGACAGGTGAGGTTTTTTTTTTGTAAGGTATATCAGAATAGATTTTAGAATTAAAAAAACAATGAAACTTTACTATCCCACTCTGGGAAATCACTTAATTCCCTTAAGTCACAGTCTCTTCACTGAAAGTGATTATAAGAAGGTTTACAGGACTTATTAATACAGCACCTCGCACTCAGTATCTGCTCTTGTTATAAGTGTGTTTATATTTTCCACAGTTAACATTTTTTGATAATCAAAAGTAAAACATTGTAAAACAATACCTCACCAGAGCAGCTTGTACCACATTAACTGTCAAAGGTTTATATTAATAGTAGTTAGGACATGGAAGCAACCTAAATGTCCATCAACAGATAAATGGATAAAGAAAATGTGGTACATATATACAATGGAATATTGCTCAGCCATAAAAAGGAACAAAATTGGGTCATATGTGGTGATGGGGATAAACCTAGAATGTCATGGAATGAAGTTAAGTCAGAAAGAGTAAACCAAATATTGTATATTAATGCATATATGCATTAATCTAGAAAAATGTTACTGATAAACTTATTTGCAGGGCAGGAATAGAGACACAGACATGGAGAATGGACTTATGGACACAAGGTGGGAAGGAGGGAGTGGAATGAATTGAGAGAGTAGCATTGACATGTATACACTACCATGTAAAACAAGTAGCTAATGGGAAGCTGCTGTATACAGGGAGCTCAGCTCAGTACTCTGTGATGACCTAGACTGGTAGGATAAGGGAGTGGGTGGAATGGAGATACAAGAAGGAGGGAGTATAGCTGATTCATGTGGTTGTTCCACAGAAAATAACACAACACTGTAAAGCAATTATACTCCAATTTTTAAAAAAAGAACCTAGTCTTAGAATCAATAGACATAAAATCATGGCTCTCTCTGAACTTGGACAAATTCTTGAATTTTCAAAATAATCTTGTCTGCAAAATGGAGTTAACAACCAAAATGCCAAACTCTGAGGATTATTTTGAGTAACAAATGAGATAATGTAAGTGTAAATTATTTGAACAAGTAAAGTGCTATACAAAATCATTTAATGTAGGAAGCTTAGGTTAAGCATATTGCTAGATTTTATAATGCCTAGCATAAATCTAGTGAGTACGCATTTCTGATTTACATAATTTTGAATTTATAAATTGTGCATTTTCTTTCTGTATATTCAAAGTAGTATAATCATTTGATATGTAGAGTTGGAGCTTTTCACTTTTTTCCAGCCTGTGCTGTTATAGTAGAAAAAATAATCATTAAATTTTATGTATGTTTTTGCTCCTTTCTCTTACTTTAGGAATGGAACATTACTAAACTTTCAATTGAATATGATTCTGAGCCCTTTGGAAAGGAACGAGATGCAGCTATTAAGAAACTGGCTACTGAAGCTGGAGTAGAAGTAATTGTACGAATTTCACACACATTATATGATCTAGACAAGTAAGATTTTTTAATACATATAACATAATATTTGTCATTTTAACCATTTTGAAGTGTATTAAGTGGTATTAAGTACAAAGGCCATGTACTGTGGGACTTAAGTTCAAAAGTGAAAATAAAGACATGCATAATAGAATTGTGGAGAATTAAAGTGGTATTAAGTACAAAGACAATGTACTGTGGGACTTAAGTTCAAAAGTGAAAATAAAGACATGCATAATAGAATTGTGGAGAATTAAATTAACTCAAACTTATAGCATTTTATTTAACTTCTATAATTTTTGTTTACCCAAAGACAGATGCCAAAATTATAGACCTAAGTGCATAAGATAAAAATACTCAGGGCGTTGGCGCGGGCGCCGGGCGCGGGCACTGGTGCGCCGGGTGGGCAGCGGGACGCGGCGAGCGCGCCGGGCCCGGCCCCGCAGCCATGAACCTGGAGCGGCTGCGGAAGCGTGTCCGGCAGTACCTGGACCAGCAGCAGTATCAGAGCGCTCTATTTTGGGCAGATAAAGTAGCTTCACTCTCTCATGAGGACCCCCAGGACGTTTACTGGTTGGCTCAGTGTCTTTACCTGACAGCCCAGTATCACAGGGCGGCTCATGCACTTCGGTCTCGGAAACTGGACAAATTGTATGAAGCATGTCGCTACCTTGCAGCTAGATGCCATTTTGCTGCAAAAGAATATCAGCAGGCTCTTGATATTCTTGACATGGAGGAGCCGATCAACAAACGGCTGTTTGAGAAATGTTTGAAGGATGAAAGTGGCTTGAAAGACCCCTCCAGTGACTGGGAAATGTCACAGTCCTCAATAAAGAGTTCCATTTGCCTTTTACGAGGAAAAATCTATGATGCTCTAGACAACCGCACGCTCGCTACCTACAGCTATAAAGAGGCTTTGAAGCTTGACGTGTATTGCTTTGAAGCGTTTGATCTCTTAACGTCCCACCATATGTTGACAGCCCAAGAAGAAAAAGAACTTCTTGAATCACTACCTCTTAGCAAGCTCTGCACTGAAGAACGGGAATTGCTACGTTTTCTGTTTGAGAACAAGTTGAAAAAGGAGCGACTCTTACTTTTAAGAGATGAAATTGTCAGATAATGGGATGATGTTGTGTGAAAATGAGGGTTTTTCTTACGCTCCCTGTACTTCTACTTTGTAAAACACTTCCTACCATGGAATTCTGCGAAAAAAGTGAGAAGAGAATCAGACTTGAGAAAGGAGTGTTGGTAACACTTGAAGCTGGAAGTTTGGAGAGAGCCGCACCTGTTTATAATAAGCCTAGCGAGACGGTCGTCCCTGAGTCTGTAGATGGTTTGCAGGAGAATCTGGATGTGGTCGTGTCTTTAGCTGAAAGACATTATTATAACTGTGATTTTAAAATGTGCTACAAGCTGACTTCTGTAGTGATGGAAAAAGACCCTTTCCATGCGAATTGTTTACCTGTACATATAGGAACACTTGTAGAGCTGAATAAAGCAAATGAACTTTTCTATCTTTCTCATAAATTGGTGGATTTATATCCTGGTAATCCTGTGTCTTGGTTTGCAGTGGGATGCTATTATCTCATGGTTGGTCATAAAAATGAACACGCCAGAAGGTATCTCAGCAAAGCTACGACGCTGGAGAAGACCTACGGGCCGGCGTGGATCGCGTACGGGCATTCGTTCGCAGTCGAGAGTGAGCACGACCAAGCGATGGCCGCGTACTTCACGGCGGCGCAGCTGATGAAAGGGTGTCACTTGCCAATGCTTTATATTGGATTAGAATATGGATTGACCAATAACTCAAAATTGGCGGAAAGGTTCTTTGGCCAAGCTCTAAGCATCGCGCCAGAAGACCCTTTTGTTATGCACGAGGTTGGAGTAGTTGCATTTCAAAATGGAGAATGGAAAACAGCAGAAAAATGGTTTCTTGATGCTTTGGAAAAAATTAAAGCGATTGGGAATGAGGTAACGGTTGACAAATGGGAACCTCTGTTGAACAACTTGGGCCATGTCTGCAGAAAACTTAAGAAGTATGCTGAGGCCTTGGACTACCACCGGCAGGCCCTGGTGTTAATCCCTCAGAACGCATCCACCTACTCCGCCATCGGCTATATTCACAGTCTGATGGGCAACTTTGAGAACGCTGTGGACTATTTCCACACCGCCCTGGGTCTCAGGCGAGATGATAAGTTTTCTGTTACAATGCTTGGTCATTGCATTGAAATGTACATTGGTGATTCGGAAGCTTATTTAGGAGCAGACATCAAAGACAAACTAAAATGTTACGATTTCGATGTGCATACAATGAAGACATTAAAAAACATTATTTCACCTCCGTGGGATTTCAGGGAATTTGAAGTAGAAAAACAGACTGTGGAAGAAGCAGGGCTTGCACCACTAGAAACCTCAAGGAAAACCCCAGATTCCAGACCTTCCTTGGAAGAAACCTTTGAAATTGAAATGAATGAAAGTGACATGATGTTAGAGACGTCTATGTCGGACCACAGTACATGATTCCAGACTAGTCCCAGTTCCCCTTTGTCTTGGAGTAAGTCTGTTTCCTCTCATCCTTGTCTTAAACATTTCCAATTTCTCAATGCATCCAGACCCCACCTCTGCATTTAGGAATGGATACTTGCCTTAAGAGATTGGATTGCACACTTTTGCAACAGATGTTTTCTGAATATACAGAATAGTAATGCAAAGTGAAATAAAGAAGGTAAACCATCAAAAAAAAAAAAAAATACTCAGAATTTCAGTTCCAAAACTATTAAAAGAATCACAAAATTATCTTTGACTATCCTAGCTCAGCCTACTAACTTGCCATTCTGGGCTCTCAGCAACATTAATTTTATAGTTTATATGATACATAGCCATCAAGTGCCTTGGTATATTTTACATGCTTGTCATAAATTATTTTGTGTGTCTATAGTCTGTCTGAATTTTGAGTTCATATGCAAATTGTATTAATATTATGTAGTCCTCTGAACAATGGTATGATATCTTATTTCTCAAAGTATATTTCATGAAATATCTGTCTTTTGTGATGCTTTGTCCAACAGAGATTCTGTGGTCAAGGTTAAATTTAGGAAGTTTTATTAATATGTGCTGTAAGATTTGAGGATTCATAAGATTTTTTAACATTAGCCTTTGGCATATTGTCATCCTTACAAGTGCTGAAATCTTATAATTTATGTACCTTTTATTTTACTTTTTTTAGTTGTTTTCACATTTTGTCAAAATAATAAAGCTGATTCTGTAACATGACAAGCTATTTTATTCCACTTTTCCAGTTGTACAAAAAATTGTGGTTTGATTCAGGCAAGAGTCTTAACTTCCTATTAAACCAGAAGTCATATATCCTTTGATAAAAACCTTGCCTGCTCGTTTACCATATTTCTTAACCTTAGAGAGCTGATAGGAAGGAGGCAAAACAAGATAAGGGCAGTTGCTTAAAGTGGGAAGCTCAGTATAAAATTATGTTATGTTTAAAAGTAGATTGTTTGTTAGACTGAATGTGAATATTTACTATATAAATCCATCATATAAAAATGTAGCATATAGAAAATATCTTTTCTAAGATTTTTATTTTGCTTCTGTTATATAATTAGCAATGTCCGCAGCAGTATCATTGTAGATCATTATAGTGGAAAGATTTCATTATGATCCTAGGTATAAACTCAAAAGAATTACATCAAAGCAAAATTTCTAGAAGCAAAGCATAGTTTTTATGGTGGCTACTTTCCATACATATAATTGATTCACCATTATATGTGGTATAGAGAAAACTATATTCTATTTGGATTAAGAAAATCTCGATTTGCTATTTATTAGTTATGTGACCTTGACTAGTTTATTAAATTCTCTTGAGGCTTCAGTTTCCGATCCATAAAGTGATAGAGTATAATTTTACCAATAATTTTTTATGAAGCCTAAATGCTAGTATGCAAATGGCTATAGTGAAAAAGAATAATTGGCTATTCCCAAATTGTATTTAATTTGGTTATAAATACCATTGGCAAGGCTCTTTGTTTTTAGTATTACTTAATTGAGAAATTAGTGATCAGAATTAAATATAAAATATATATGTAAGATACATATGTTAACATTTAACAAAAACATGCACAATAGAAAATACCAAGTAATTATCACTATAGTAATATAGAATCCTAATTAATAAAACTTGCTAATTACTCCTTGATACAATATTGGCCTGGTTTAGTTTTTATTGATGATTAGAAGGTTCTCTGAGCTTAAGTAACTGAGCTAAGACTCATATCCAAGTCTAACTTGTCCTAAAGTTCATACTCTTTCCTGTATCATTGAGCCTCCCCTGTAAATGTAATGCCATGTGTAGTGTTTATAAAACAAAAGATTTTATTATGTATTTGGCCTACATTCAAATTATTGCTGTTGATGGTAGTGTACTTCAGAAATGTTCTTTCTCAAAGTTTCCTACAATTTAAAATAAACTTTAACAAGGAATCATTTCAAAAGTTCTGCCACATTTCTTATGCAGTTCACACACTGCCTTTTTTCTCTACACTTGAGTTTTAGGGACAGAAGTTCTGTGAAACACTGAGATAACAGGGAGGCAGCAGAGGGGTAGAAAGCAACACACTCCAGTTACCTAGCTAATGGGGGATGATGGTACATATTCTTTCTTAGTTCAAATCTGTATTCATTATATGAAGTTATCTGCAAAACTAATCATGTTAGCAAGTTAAATTGGAATGATTTAGCTTCACAAATTTATATACATGATGTATTATGGTAGGATTAATAAATTTGAAAGTAGTCTAATTATGTAAATATTTGCCTATAACACACTTTGTAGCTAGATACCTGTCTCTTATACACATCTCAATAGAAAATAGAAGTGATTTTTCATTTTTATTTTCATTTTTACTATCTTTATTTAATTTTCTTATTTTAAGACTTTTAAAAGTTTATCAAATTATATTATCCTTTTAAAAATACTAATAGCATTTTACTAATTTTTGTAATAGGATCATAGAACTAAACGGTGGTCAGCCACCTCTTACCTATAAAAGATTCCAGACTCTCATCAGCAAAATGGAACCACTAGAAATACCGGTAGAGACAATTACTTCAGAAGTGATAGAAAAGTGCACAACTCCTCTATCTGATGACCATGATGAGAAATATGGAGTCCCATCACTGGAAGAACTAGGTAGGTGTAAGCAATAATACATGTGGAGCTTAAGAGTTAATAAACTATTCAGAAAAATTCCACTTCTAATTTAACATGTATTTTGCACTAAAAGGAAAAGAAAGGAGAAAAAAGAAAGTCTTAAACTAAAAAGTGATTAATCTGTGTATTATTTATGTATGCTATTAATTCATGGTCTGTCTGTTATCACCTTAAGATAAATGTCTCAAAGGACAGAGACCATGTTATTTATCATCTATCTGTGAGGACCTATCCAGGGCGTCATTTCATTTTTATGCTGTCAGATTTTTTTTTTCCATTTCCTTTTTTTTTTTTTTTTTTTAGGTTTTGATACAGATGGCTTACCCTCTGCAGTGTGGCCAGGTGGAGAAACTGAAGCACTTACACGTTTGGAAAGGCATTTGGAAAGAAAAGTATGATAATACAGATGTTTATATTGTCAAATTGTCATTTTAAAAATATTCACTCTTTTTTAAAAACAAAAAATAGGCTATTGAAAAAGGAGGATTAAGAGAAATAATTAAAATAGCACAAATGTAATTGAAGATTAACAACTGTCTTCATTTAAATATCCTTCTTCCTCCTCTTCTGATTATTTCCTCTTTAGCTACTATCAGTACCACCCCTCTATGCTTTCTGTGTAAGCTGGTATCTGATGACTTTAAAGCTAGGGTAGAGTTCTTCTGTTTCACATTATCTCAGTGTCAGAAAGACAGGTTGAAGGTGCTCTCAACCTTGTGTTAGGAATTTGCTGCATGAGGATGACTAAAACAAAAGAATGCTCACTTTTATCTTGTTTTTTATTAAAATCTGTCATTTGTGGCTGAAAAAATGAGATTTTATTCCCCAAGGACTATGTAACGTTCTTGAAAAGGTCAATTTCAAACAGTCTTTTAAAATTGGAAAGGTAGAATAATTTTCTCTGTGTTTTGTTCAGGCTTGGGTGGCAAACTTTGAAAGACCTCGAATGAATGCAAATTCCCTGCTCGCTAGCCCTACTGGACTCAGTCCTTATCTACGATTTGGTTGTTTGTCATGTCGACTCTTTTATTTCAAACTGACAGATCTCTACAAAAAGGTATTATCTAGAACTGGAGCTTATTTTTAAAAAATACTTTTTACCAAAAGAAAATCGCTGATAATACTTTGCTTTTTAATCTTAGGTGAAGAAGAACAGTTCCCCTCCCCTTTCCCTTTATGGGCAACTATTATGGCGTGAATTTTTCTATACAGCAGCAACAAATAATCCACGCTTTGACAAAATGGAAGGAAACCCCATTTGTGTTCAGATTCCATGGGATAAGAATCCTGAGGCTTTAGCAAAATGGGCAGAAGGACGCACGGGCTTTCCATGGATTGATGCCATCATGACACAGCTTCGTCAGGAGGGTTGGATTCATCATTTAGCCAGACATGCAGTTGCTTGTTTCCTGACACGAGGTGACCTGTGGATTAGTTGGGAAGAAGGAATGAAGGTAAGTGTTCTTCCAACTAATGTAGTATGGCTTTATTTTGAAGAACTCTATACCTTTTATATATAGATATAGATATATACACACACACACACACATACACACACACATATATATATATAAAACAGTTCCTAAAAGTTGTCTATTATATAGATTCATTTATAGTCTTGTTTCTTTTTTTCAATAGAAAAGCATTTATTTCTTAACTATAGAGGCAACTTTTGGGCATAATCAGAGTGCATTAACCTGAAGTCAGTTAACCTGAAGTAATTTCAGTGGCTAAATCAGCCTACCCATCAAGGGAACTCTAAAATTTAATACTCTGGACTTGGCAGATTGATGTATATTTATAGGTGATCATTTCTGTCACATAAAGGATTCACCAAAGAGTTTTAGAAATAGCCATCTTTATATTATAAATTTTAAATCATTTTGCCTCACTTCAACACCATAGCTTTTTAGTCTTATTATGTAATGTGATGCATACTACATTTTGTGACATCATCTTATGGGTATATATAAGAGGACTTAAATATGTTTTACCTTCCTATCTATATCATAAATTTCTCCTTTCCAAAGACCATTTCTGATCCTATGTTTTTTTACATCTCTATTTCCTAGCACCAAGTCGTACATGAGGTAGATACATAGCACACACTTAATGAATTTATTAAAATAATTTAATTCTGTTTACCTTTTGGATCAAGGAATCCCAAATTTAAATTCCATAATTCTAATTAAATTTTAAAGGTCATTTGTATTTGATTGTTCCCATTATGTAGACCAATGTACCAAACTTCCAAGTTTTTTTTTTTGGTAGTTTATTTGATAGTATTTTTGCTTTCTTGAAAGTGTTTACTACTTTTTTTTTCCTGTTTTTAAAAAAATCTTCCCACATCCTAATTTATCCTTTTAAATCAATGACTTGAATAACTTTTACCCTCCCCTTTCCAATAACACTGCCAAGCTTACAATGGTAAATTCTATTCAGAAATCTGTATAGTACTAATATGTTTTGTTCCCTGGAATAACTCATTATAGGATAGAACATAGATAAGGAAACTAACTTCGGAATGTTTAATTTTATAGTTCAGGGCTAGATTTTCTTTACCTTGACTTTTGATCTACAGAGACCTGGAAAATGCTTGCTTTGAGAAATATCTGTGTGCAAACTAATTGATTACTGTTACTTCTGAAGGTATTTGAAGAATTACTGCTTGATGCAGATTGGAGCATAAATGCTGGAAGTTGGATGTGGCTGTCTTGTAGTTCCTTTTTCCAACAGTTTTTTCACTGCTATTGTCCTGTTGGTTTTGGTAGGAGAACAGATCCCAATGGAGACTATATCAGGTAAATCAAGGATGATTA
The DNA here is from genome assembly GCA_006410635.1 of Cephalophus harveyi. NCBI lineage: Eukaryota > Metazoa > Chordata > Mammalia > Artiodactyla > Bovidae > Cephalophus > Cephalophus harveyi. Next base: position 23,378 of record SJYT01065059.1, on the reverse strand, counting down.
TTATTCAGTTTGGAATAGCTAATCCAGGAAGAGCTTGTCATACTTAAACAATGCTTAAGGTATTCCCCACTCCTGATGGGCAGCAGAGATGAGGAAAAGGGTAATAAATCATTTAAATGATATTTATTTGATTTGGGTCATTTATAGCTAATAAATAGTATGTTATAATTTGCTTACAGTTCATTTTATTTATAATTTTTCTTCCTTTTCCTAAAAGGCGTTATTTGCCTGTCCTAAGAGGCTTCCCTGCAAAATATATCTATGATCCCTGGAATGCACCAGAAGGTATTCAAAAGGTAGCCAAATGTTTGATAGGAGTTAATTATCCTAAACCAATGGTGAACCATGCTGAGGCAAGCCGTTTGAATATTGAGAGGATGAAACAGATCTATCAGCAGCTTTCACGATACAGAGGACTCGGTATGTCAGTAAATGCCTTTGATTTGTTTCTTTGGCAGCTGTTTATGTCCCCATCCTTGAATTTCATCTTGATCATAACTTAATAGGAAATTTTTTCCCTTTAGGTCTTCTTGCTTCAGTGCCATCTAATCCTAATGGGAATGGAGGCCTCATGGGGTATTCTCCGGGAGAAAATATCCCAGGTTGTAGCAGCAATGCAAGTAAGTAAAAAGAAAATTTCTGTACTTAGTAACATAAAGAGATGAATAATAAAATATATTGTTTATTGTACCTCACTATAATATGTTTTTAAAATTCTATCTAAAATTTGTGTAATAGGTTCCTTGTATATATGCATACATGTACATACATACACACACCCTTACTCCATTAGTGACATTTTAGAGCTGGAAATGGCAACTCACTCCAGTGTTCTTGCCTTGAAATTGCATGGACAGAGGAGCCTAGGGGGCTGCAGTCCATGGGGTTGCAAAAGGGTCAGACATGACTTAGTGACTGAAAAACAACAATGGAGATGGAAAATATCGTTACATACAGTGGAATTTGGGTCAAAGATCTTGCAAACTGAATGAGGATAGCAATATTAAGGAAAATGAAACTCAGATGTTATATTTTCAGAATGCCCATTATTTTTTATTCTCTTTAAGTGTATATTAACTATAAGATAATTAATTAAGAGGGTCAGAGGCCCTGTGAATGTGGCCAAAGATCTATCATACACATGCATAGCAACGCTAGTCTTTTTGCACGTGAGTTTTTCCTTACAAAGCCTGGTCTGTAATGGTGTTCCTGTGATATATATATATATATGTAGTTATTTGCCACACATATATTCTTAGTACATGTGAAGAAGTCAGAATGTATTGGACATTTGAATCATCTCAATTTTCAATTGTTCTAACCAAAAATCAGTTCAGTTGCTCAGTCATGTCCGACTCTTTGCAACCCCATGGACTGCAGCATGCCAGGCTTCCTTCCTGCTGCTGCTGCTGCTAAGTCGCTTCAGTCGTGTCCGACTCTGTGCGACCCCATAGACGGCAGCCCACCAGGCTCCCCCGTCCCTGGGATTCTCCAGGCAAGAACACTGGAGTGGGTTGCTATTTCCTTTTCCACCAGGCTTCCCTGTCTATCACCAACTCCCAGAGCTTACTCAAACTCATGTCCATTGAGTCGGTGATGCCATCCAACCATCTCATCCTTTGTTCTCCCCTTCTCCTCCTGCCTTCAATCATTCCCAGCATCAGGGTTTCTTCAAATGAGTCCATTCTTCACATCAGGTGGCCAAAGTATTGGAGTTTCAGCTTCAGCATCAGTCCTTCCAGTGAATATTCAGGACTGATTTCCTTTAGAATGGACTGGTTGGTCTCCTTGCAGTCCAAGGGACTCTGAAGAATCTTCTCCAACATCACAGTTCAAAAGCATCAATTCTTCAGCACTCAACTTTCTTTCTAGTCCAACTCTCACATCCATTCATGACTAATGAAAAAACCGTAGCTTTGACTAGATGGATCTTTGTTGCAAAGTAATGTCTCTGCTTTTTAATATGATATCTAGGCTCATCATAGCTTTTCTTCCAAGGAGCAAGCATCTTTTAATTTCATGGCTGCAGTCACCATCTGCAGTGATTTTGGAGCCCCCCAAAAATAAAGTCACTGTTTCCATTGTTTCTCCATCTATTTGCCATGAAGTGATAGGACCAGATGCCATGATGTTAGTTTTCTGAATGTTGAGTTTTAAGCCAACTTTTTCACTCTCCTGTTTCACGTTCATCAAGAGGCTCTTTGGTTCTTCTTTGCTTTCTGCCGTAAGGTTGGTGTCATCTGCATATCTGAGGTTATTGATATTTCTCCCAGCAACTTGATTCTAGCTTGTGCTTCATTCAGTCTAGCATTTCTCATGATATGCAGAGTATATAAGTTAAATAAGCAGGTGACAATATACAACCTTGACGTACTCCTTTCCTGATTTGGAACCAGTCTGTTGTTCCATGTCCAGTTTTAACCTGCATACAGATTTCTCAGGAGGCAGCTCAGATCTGGTATTCCCATCTCTTTCAGAATTTTCCACAGTTTGTTGTGATCCACACAGTCAAAGGCTTTGGCGTAGTCAGTAGAGCAGAAATAGATGTTTGTCTGGAATTCTCTTGCTTTTTCTGTGATCCAGCAGATGTTGGCAATTTGATCTCTGGTTCCTCTGCCTTTTCTAAAACCAGCTTGAACATCCAGAAGTTCACGGTTCACATACTGTCGAAGCCTGGCTTGGAGAATTTTGAGCATTACTTTGCTAGTGTGGAAGATGAGTTCAATGGTGCAGTAGTTTGAGCATTCTTTGGCATTGCCTTTCTTTGGGATTGGAGTGAAAATGGACCTTTTCCAGTCCTGTGCCCACTGCTGAGTTTTCCAGATTTGCTGGCATATTGAGTGCAGCACATTTGAACAGCAACATCTTTTAGGATTTGAAATAGCTAACTGGAATTCCATCACCTCCACCAGCTTTGTTCATAGTGTTGCTTCCTAAGGCCCCCTTGACTTCATATTCCAGGATGTCTGACTCTAGGTGAGTGAGCACATCATTGTGGTTATCTGGGTCATGAAGATCTTTTTTATATAGTTCTTCTGTGTATTCTTGCCACCTCTTCCTATTATCTTATGCTTCTGTTAGGTCCATACCATTTCTGTCCTTTATTGTGTCCATCTTTGCATGAAATGTTCCCTTGGTATCTCTAATTTTCTTGAAAAGATCTCTAGTCTTTCCCAGTCTTTTTTTTCTTTTTCTTGTATTTCTTTGCATTGATTGCTGAGGAAGGCTTTCTTATCTCTCCTTGCTATTCTTTGGAACTCTGCAATCAGATGAATGTATCTTTCCTTTTCTCCTTTGCCTTTTGCTTCTCTTCTTTTCCCAGCTATTTGTAAGGCCTCCTCAGACAACCATTTTGCCTTTTTGCATCTTTTTCTTGGGGATGGTCTTGATCCCTGCCTCCTGTACAATGTCACAAACCTCCATCCATAGTTCTTTAGACACTCTATCTGATCTAATCCCTTGAATCTATTTGTCACTTCCACCGTTTAATCATAAGGGATTTGATTTAGGTCATACCTGAATGGTCTAGTGGTTTTCCCTACTTTCTTCAATTTCAGTCTGAATTGGCAATAGAAGTTGATGATCTGAGTCACAGTCAGCTCCCGGTCTTCCTTTTTTTTTTTCAGTGTCAGATAATCAAAATTTGATATTAAGAATAAAATCTTTTAACAAATTGAACCCTCTTCTGAATTCAGAAATATTTTGCATACTTTTGAGAGCATCAACAGTTAGCTTAGTGTAAAAGGAATGAAAGCACTTATATCTAACCTGCCTACTTTTGTGTATGAGGAGCTTTTTGCCGCATACAATATCCTGGAGCAGTGGTGACAGGATTCTCATTCTGTGATTGGAGAAATAAGCCTAGAAGAGTTAGGCAACTTAACCGAGATCCCACAGTTAGTAAGTAACTGAGCTAAGACTCATATCCAAGTCTAACTTGTCCTAAAGTTCATACTCTTTCCTGTATCATTGAGCCTCCCCTGTAAATGTAATGCCATGTGTAGTGTTTATAAAACAAAAGATTTTATTATGTATTTGGCCTACATTCAAATTATTGCTGTTGATGGTAGTGTACTTCAGAAATGTTCTTTCTCAAAGTTTCCTACAATTTAAAATAAACTTTAACAAGGAATCATTTCAAAAGTTCTGCCACATTTCTTATGCAGTTCACACACTGCCTTTTTTCTCTACACTTGAGTTTTAGGGACAGAAGTTCTGTGAAACACTGAGATAACAGGGAGGCAGCAGAGGGGTAGAAAGCAACACACTCCAGTTACCTAGCTAATGGGGGATGATGGTACATATTCTTTCTTAGTTCAAATCTGTATTCATTATATGAAGTTATCTGCAAAACTAATCATGTTAGCAAGTTAAATTGGAATGATTTAGCTTCACAAATTTATATACATGATGTATTATGGTAGGATTAATAAATTTGAAAGTAGTCTAATTATGTAAATATTTGCCTATAACACACTTTGTAGCTAGATACTGTGAGGCTTTCAAAAAACAGAAGACATAAAAGCCACATTGAGCTTGGAGTCTAAATGGGGGTGTGGAAAGAGAAAAAAATAAATGAAGTAAGTGATAAATTTGTTAAGATCTTGCCTCCCCATTCAATAGGAAAAAAAGGAGAAGAACATTGAGAGCTAAAGGAACTAGGAAACTTTACTTGGAAGATGGTGGGTGGGTAGCACCTTCGTCTGTGTCTCCTCCTTGTGTGAACTGTTTAGCTGTCATCTGACAGACGCTTAATTTTCTCATCTCCAAGGACATATGTTTTAGATATGTGCTAAGAAAGGAGGAGGTGAAGAAAGCATGTATATCTTACTGATGCCCTATGTTTTGCCTTCATGATCAAGTGTCTAATCATTGTCATCCAGTAAATAAATGTTTTTTACAAAATGATTATCAGTGATTTTTCCATTGAATAGTCAACATTTCTGTGTCCCTAAATTTAAGGACAAGTTAAGTTTTCCTGATTTGGGTATATGATTTTTGGTTCTTATGAAGCATTGTGGATTAGTTCTAAAAAACATAATACAAATACTAAAAATTAGATTTGTAATCTTAATACATACAACTTGGAATTTACTTAAGTGATTTTAATGTCTTTTAAAACTGTCTTTTAAATACTAACAGGTTGTACTCAAGGGAGTGGTATTTTACATTATGCTCATGGAGACAGTCAGCAAACTCATCTATTAAAGCAAGGTAAGAATGAAGCATTCAAGCATATTGTTCTTTTCACCTTTCCTACCTTAAACGAACTTTTTTTTTTCTAATGTGTAGGAAGAAGCTCCACAGCCGCTGGTCTTGGCAGTGGGAAACGTCCTAGTCAGGAAGAGGACATGCAGAGTATTGGTCCTAAAGTCCAGCGACAAAGTACTAATTAGGTAAATATTTTAGAGCTTTATTTCATGCTTAAGCCAGAGTATGTAATTAACATAAATTAAGATAATTTCCGAAATGGAGCTTATCTCTATTTTCAAACCAGAGAATCTGGGGCATAAATTTTTAAAAAATATTTATTTGACTGCTCTGGGTCTTAGTTGCAGCATGCAGGATCTTGAGTTGTGACATGCTAACTCTTAGCAGTGGCTGTGGGGTTTAGATCCCTGGCCAAGGATCAAACCTGGGCTTCCTGCATTGAGAGCACGGAGTCTTAACCGCTGGACCACAAGGGAAATCCCAGGCATAAATTTTCAGTGATTGTTACAAAATCAATTCTGGGACAAGAGAAATGCACCTGTACTGGGCACAGTGCTATACTCAGTTTTACGGCCTCTGAACTGATGATCTTCAAATCTGAAAAGCTTATGGTGTTCTGCTCAGATTTTTCCTCAGAAAAAGCCATCCTTTTCATTTCCTTCCTGTGTGACCATGAGTCTAAAACAATTAAAGTGACTTTTAACTTCTAGTGATATTAATAATATCCTTTTGTGAACTTTTCCTCGTATCTTAAGCGTTTATAAATTTATCTGTTGTGATAGATCTGAAATCTAAATTATTTCCAGTTTGATAGGTAGCTTAAGTTTTTTTAAATGTTGGTCTTTTTTGAAAATGTCAAAAAGCCATGCCTGTATTCAGTTCAGTTGGTTTTGGAATATTGTTTTATGATTTAAATTTATATGAAAAGATTTTATACAGTGAATTTGCCGGTTAAGACTTTTGTTTCTTCAGTTATCTTGAACTGTTCACATTTTTAAAATCATTGCTGGTTTTTTTAATGTGAACCTAATTAGTCTGTAAATTTCTTGACGATTAGTAAATACTCATCAGATTTTTATCATTCCTTGCAATCAAGCTTTACGCAGTGTTTTTTTTTTTCTTACATCACAGAAAACATTCAGAAGGAATACTGTTGCAGCTGAAATTGGTGGGTAGTTCAATACTTTTTCAGTTAAATTATTTTAAAATATGCCTCATTGATGGAAAGCAGTTACATATTGAAATGCATTATTTCTAATAACATTTCTGTGGTTTTTAACTTTTTAAATATATTTGACA
>SJYT01065059.1:0-16620 GCA_006410635.1 Cephalophus harveyi | reverse complement strand
ATTAGTATAGACCCATCAATATATTTTTGATAATTTTTCATGTATGGTAAAAATTAAAGTGGCTAACTGATATTCTGATACAAAAAATCAAAGTTTTGAGAGTCAGTGTGGGAAAATAGGTTTTTAGACTTTCTTAAAAGACTTTGTTAAAATTTTAAGACAGAATTTTTCTTGACATCATTGTTTGGTCTAACTTTACACTCTTTGATAATAATGTTTTAAAAAATGTGTATAATCAAAATTAGCAGTTATAGCCTCTGTTAACATAGACAATATATGTTTTAAAGTTTCATGTATGCCTGTTTTGACCCAAAGTTGTGGAAGTATCATATGTTAAGTTCTTTTTGTTCTCCCTTTCTTTGTTCGATTACAGTTAAAGTGACTGTGTTATTAAAGTATATGCATATATGGAATCTTGTGTACTTGATTTTTTTTTCTTTAAAAAAATTTTTTTGCTTGTTTTAGGTAAGGAGGAGAGCTTTGGTATGTGAGATGTGATCACAGACTAGAAACAGAGTCTGTAAACTACATGTCACCATTCTGAAAGAAGAAACAGCTACTATAATTTAGTAAAATACTTTTCAAAATTATTCTAAGTAAGAGTACTATCTTCTAAATACTTGGTACTTTTAGAAATAAATGTATCTATAAGAAAGATTTAAAACCAAAGAGATTTTTTTTTTCAAATAATTGGGCTTACAACTCTGAATTAGTCAGTATGGGGTAATAACAGTGTGGGCTCTGGAATCGAATGCCTGGTTCTGCCATTCATCAGCTGTGAGATCTTGGGCAGTTATTAACCTTTTGTGCCTTCTTTTTTCTCATCTATAAAATGAGGATGAGAGTAGTATCTGCTTCATCAGTTCATTGAATTCAGTCACTCAATTCAGTTCAGTTCAGTTCAGTCGCTCAGTCGTGTCTGACTCTTTGCAACCCCATGAATCAGCACGCCAGGCCTCCCTGTCCATCACCAACTCCCAGAGTTCACTCAGACTCACGTCCATCGAGTCAGTGATGCCATCCAGCCATCTCATCCTCTGTCATCCCCTTCTCCTCCTGCCCTCAATCCCTCCCAGCATCAGAGTATTTTCCAGTGAGTCAACTCTTCGCATGAGGTGGCCAAAGTACTGGAGTTTCAGCTTTAGCATCATTCCTTCCAAAGAAATCCCAGGGCTGATCTCCTTCAGAATGGACTAGTTGGATCTCCTTGCAGTCCAAGAGACTCTCAAGAGTCTTCTGCAACACCACAGTTCAAAAGCATCAGTTCTTCGGCACTCAGTCACTCAGTTGTGTCCAACTCTTTGTGACCCCAAGGACTGCAGCATGCCAGGCTTCCCTGTCCATTACCAACTCTAGTGCCTGGCATGTGGTAAGATGGTCAATAAATGTTAGCTATAGGGTGGTCGTGCTGTGTAGCCCCCTGAATTGTGCAGCACATAGTCTGCATAACTGCATGCTGCAGCTCTGGTCAGCTGCCAATTATTGTTATCATAGCTATTATTAATCTGGTAATTCCATTTTGCTATCCAGTGTTTGTCTGATTGTATGGTCCTAGAAGTGAATTCTTTAAATATTTAAGATAGAAGAAACTTTGGGTGGCATTTATTTAAGACAACTGGCATAGCTCAATTGGTCAGTTTCAAGTGTTGATTACAATGTACAGGGTTGTGTTGTCATTTCTCATACAATTTTGTGGAGCCCTGGTACTAGCTGCCAGCTCCTTAATGCACATCCCTTCCCCCTCCCTCCTGACCAGTGACTGTGGCATGCAGTTCTAAGGCCCGACTTTACATTCTGTAACTTCCTTCTCTTTTCTGTGGTGGTAGTTGGTAAGTTGTGTCTGACTCTTGCAACCCCATGGACTGTAACCTGCCAGCCTCCTTTGTCCATGGGATTTCCCAGGCAAGAATACTGGAATGGGTTGCCATTTCCTTCTCCAGGGGATCTTCCTGACCTAGGTATCAGACCCAGATGCAGGTGACACAGTTTGGTTAGTCTGGACCCCATATCCTAGTATTTCAGGAAAAAGTGTGCAATAAAGCCACAAATAATGGGGGTTTTGCGTGGGGGTAACTCAGAGAGAGAAGAGTTACTGGACAAACACTCCCCTACCTCATATATGATTAGCCATTCAGTTAATTCACAAAGTTGATTTAGAGACAAGGAGTCAGGATTTTTGCTGCTACTCTGTGGAATTAAAGTACAACTTGTCACCCTCTCAACAAAGGCTATTGAGCACAAACTGGGTAATAAGGCTAGACTCAAAGATTTGGTTAGCATTTCCCAAGTCCCTGTCATGTCCCAAGCATTGTTTGTAAGGCTCGGAGAACCGCACTCTGAAAGGAACACTCAGGGACAGCCTCTAATGGACTGAGAAATTTTATTATCCAGCTTTTGCAGATATATGGTCTCAGGGAGCACAGCATAAAGCAGACTTGCACGTAGCCTTTCTCGATAAAACATCAAAGCATTCAAGCATAAAATACAGTTCCCACCACCCAAGCCATAACATAGCTTTGGCGAAACTCTAAAGGGAGTCTTATCATGAAACAACAGTCCTTGCTCCCAGAAACAGGTGGTCAGAAGGAAGCCTCCAAACGCTTCAAAGCCAGGCGTATGACCCTTTGTCATCCATTCCCAGCCTTGGGCACTCGGTGAACGCTCATAACCTTTTGTTATGCTCGTCCCAGCTTCCAACCTTCGTCATGAGTGAAGCAAATACATTCTCAGTATTTGCTTAAAGCCTTCCAGCTCCTCCATATTTCCTCCCTTTTTCCTCAAGAGCAAGGACTGCTGCAGCTATGGTTACTCCTGCTTTTTGGGCGGCAGTGGCTTGAGCGCATAACGTTCGGAATCCTATAAGAACAATAACAAACAATAAACAGATCAGCACATAAGAAGCCATCGTATGGGGTACCCAATTTTGTGGATTTAGAAAGGAAGTACTAGTGGATAGTGTATTATAGAAGTCAGTGTTATATAACACAGGGGGAATGCTGCTGAAGGTAGACGTGATTTGTTGCTTCAGTTTCTCTATATCTAGACTAGTGTTTGATTTTGAACCTAAAAGATGTAACTTTATTTGTTCCCAAGGATATTCAGTGGCATTGTATGGCATATTGGTCAAACAGAAAGTAGTGAAATTCCAGTGACACCGCAACTTCAATTGTACCTGTAAAGTATGCAGATCATCCCCCACATACATAAGGGTGGCTTATAGGTCATCTAAGCGTGTTTGTATTTGTTGATCTATCTGAGCTTGCTGGGCCCAGAGATCATGAGAATCCTTTTTCCAAGCAGTAATGAAATCATGATTTTGAATAGAATTATACAATGCCATTCCAGAAACTGTACCAACAGTTACAACTGAAATAATACCCACTATGGCAGCTACAATCCAGCCAATAAAGCATTTGCTTCTTTTTAGGGATTCTCTCAGAACAAAAGACAATAACATGGAATCTGACCAGGGTTCAGGAATCTTAACTGGAACCCACAAAATCAGTCCTTTGCCGGACTAAAAACACACTGTCTTTAGTAACATTAATTTGCACACTATGATTTAAACAAGTATACAAACAACACTCAGTACAGGACAGAATTGAGCCATTACTCCTAAATTGTCCAATAGCAAAAAGATAGGGTGCATTTACACAAGCACGAACATAACCAGTATAATTATACTCAATAGTATAATTTTGTGGGATGGAAACATGTGCATAAGCATATGAGACACTAAACCGGGACAAGCAAACAGGAATTTTCCAAAGATGCCAGTGTTCAGGCCCCAGGACTTGACTGATTATCTGGGGTCTGGGAGGTCAAAGACCTCCGTTGTACCAGTTCAAAAGTTCATCACATTGATGCCAGAGTCCTGTTTGTGTTCTGTTAAAATGTGGTGCTGAAACATTATACCATTGGCAGGTGTTATTATTTTCTTGTGATTCTGAGCAATTCACAAAGAGTCCATGAGGCCCCCAATCCACAAAAGTCATGTTGGCGTGAACAGAGACTTTTCCAAACCTTCCTCAACAGGTGGACCAGTCCATTCCCGGCACAGACGATTTTTTCTTCCAAGATATGTTGTCGCAAGGAGGCTCAGCAGGCCTAAATAGATAGTGAGTGAAGTTGGCTATTTGTCCATGGTAGGTAGTCTCTGTCCAGTTAAGAACAAACGTCATGGTAGCAAACATTCCAAGACGGAAAGAGCCATTTGAGAAAGAGTAAGCCCAGCCATTTGAGAAAGAGTAAGAATTCCCTGGTGGCTCAGAGGTTAAAGTGTCTGCCTGGAATGCAGGAGACCAGGGTTCGATCCCTGGGTCGGGAAGATCCCCTGGAGAAGGAAATGACAACCCACTCCAGTACTCTTGCCTGGAGAATCCCATGGAAGGAGGAGCCTGGTAGGCTACAGTCCATGGGGTCGCAAAGAGTTGGACACGACTGAGCAACTTCACTTTCACTTTCAAGCCCACCGTTGTGGATATAGGCAGAGATACAAAGGGCGGGCACCGAAACAGATGGGGAGCACTGGATACGTAAGTGTTAACTGTCTTTCTTTCTTACTTTTATTCATGGTCCTAGATCGGACCAGGGGGCAGGAAAATGTAAGCTATCATTTGTGAAAACCACAGGAGATGATTCTGTCCAATCCACCACTTGTAAAAGAGGCAGGTTGGGGATATAAGCCCAATAGGTGTAATTACCACTTACCCCAGAAGCACAGGTTAAAATGGCCATCATGGCCAGCAACAGTTTTTCCAGTGTTACCTCACTGTTGATCATCAACAAAGTATCCTCAACTCGTCTTGACAGATTTTTCATTTGCATCCAGGTCAGAAAAGGCGCATTGCGTCGTCGGGGACGTTTCATTTTCTTGGCGCCTTTCAATGTCATCTGTTGCAATTCCCGTTTTAGTGCTGTTACCGGTCGAGGGGTGTGGAGCAAGGTCTGTCCGTCTTCTGACTCTTCTGATTGGGACCCACTGTTCGGTTCCATCATCTAAAATGACAAGACAATATCCCTTGCCTAGGAACTTAAGTGTTCCTGGCCACCACTGATCAAGACATTTAACCCAAACAACAGTTTGTTCAGGCATACGTGAGGGTGAATCAGAAATATGTCACTCTGCTCGTGTTTCCTAACTGTGTAGAGGCAAATTAAAATAATTGATTGTTAAAAGGGCTATAGGCAAGATGGCTTTAGGTCCATAGGGGTCCCTTAGCTTATTTCCCCTGTTTTGTTTATTAAGAACAAGCTTGAGTGTATGGTGGGCCCATTCAATGATGGCTTGGCCTTGAAGGTTGTACGGGATACCAGTAAGATGGCAAATACCCCATTGATGCATGAAATCACGAAAAGCATTGGCTGTAAAAGCAGGACCATTGTCCATTTTGATGGAGGCAGGGATCCCCATCATTGAAAAACATTGCAGAAGAGCTGTGACGGCAGCTTTAGTAGTCTCGGCAGTGGAAGGAACTGCCCAAATGAAGCTGGAAAAGGTATCTATGACTACAAATAACAATTTAAAAGGGGGCAGTTTGTAATGTGTAAAATCAGCTTGCCATAATTCATTTGCTTGTAAGCCTCTAGGATTAGTCCCTTGGGGACTAGTATTCAAATGAAAGGGGGCACATGTGGCATAGTCCTGAACAATTTTTCTAGCTGTTTGTAACGGTATTTTATATTGAACGTGTAGTCTATTAGCATTAGTATGGAAGAGCTGATGTTCCTGTTCGGGGGAAGAAAATATAGAGGCAATGAGGCGATCAGCCAAATCATTGCCTAAACTGAGGGGTCCTGGTAAATGGGAATGAGCACGAATGTGAGTAATGAAGAAGGGATGGAGTCTAGCTCTTATTTCTTGCTGAATCAATAAGAACAAATGTATAAGATCACTTTCATTGGATATAAAATGAGCCGTTACAAAGGATGGAAAAAGATGTGCCACGTAGTGAGAATCAGTTAAAACATTCAATGGGGTTTTTATTAGAGTAAATAATATAATGCAAATAATTCTGGTTTTTGAGCGGATTGATAAGGACTTTTAATTTTCTCTTGCAGGTTGGGACCTATTATGGCTGTCTGTCCTGCCTTATTTCCATCTATGAAATAGTTAGGTGCATTCATGAGAAGGTTTTCAGAAACAATATTGTTGATGATAAAAGAAGTATTTTTGTAAGAAATTCCATAATTTTCCTTTAGGTAGGTTGGCCAATAATTCCCCTGAATAATCAGCAAGGGCTATCTGAATGGTAGTAGACACCTGGGAGCATTATCAATTTCTGTTTTTGCTAAAGGTAGGTAAATCTTAGTAGGGTTATATCCAGCTACAGCGCATAAGCGAGAACATGCAAGAAAAATGATTTTCCCTATTAAGTCTATATAGGAAACAATGTGATTAGTCTGTTTGGAATGGAGATATACCCTTTCAATAGGGTGATTATCCTGCACTATAGGATAAAGCATCTGCCTGCAATGCAGGAGACCCGGGTTCGATCCCTGGGTTGGGAAGATCCCCTGGAGAAGGAAATGGCAACCCACTCCAGTATTCTTGCCTGGAGAATCCCATGGACAGAGGAGCCTGGCGGGCTACAGTCCATGGGGTTGCAAAGAGTCGGACACGATTGAGCGACTTCACTTTCACTTTCACATAATGGCAGTAGGAGATATCTTAGTACCAAAGACATATATCTGAAAAGGAATTGTAATTAATATGGTAAACAAATGCTTGTTTAATTCTCCGTTCTACCAATTGTAATTCTTTCTCAGCCTCAGGGGTAAGTTGTCGGGGACTATTCAAATCAGAGGAACCTTCTAATAATTTGAATAAGTTTTGTAAAGCAAATGTGGGAATTCCCAAGATAGGTCATAGCCAATTAATATCCCCAGGAAGTTTCTGGAAATCATTAAGTGTTCGTAAATTATCCTCCTGATAGAAAGTTTCTGTGGCTTTACAGTGGAGCGGTCCATAAGATATCCAAGATATTTAAAAGGGTAACGTTGCAGTTTATCTTCTGCTATTAGCAGCCCATGATTAGTTAAATTAGTTATGACCTCATTACCTAATAAACTTAATTGAGATTCTGAGGGAGAAGCCAATAAAATATCATCCATGTAATGAATGAGATATGCCTCAGGGAATTGCTGTCTGATGGGCTGCAAAATTTTATCAACAACGAATTGACAGACCGTAGGGGAGTTGGGGCAGGACCTTCCATTGATACCGCTGAACAGGAGATTGATTATTAATGGAAGGTATTGAGAAGGCAAAGCGTTGCCTGTCATCTGGATGTAAAGGTATAGTGAAAAAGCAATCTTTTAAATCAATAATCATAATAGCCCAGTCCTTAGGGACCATAGCAAGGCTTGGGAGTCCTGGTTGTAATGCTCCCATAAGAATCATTATAGCGTTAATATTCCTTAAATCTGTTAGCATTTTCCATTTACCTGATTTCTTTTTAATGACAAAAACTGGTGGGTTCCATGGTGATTGAGTAGTTTCTATTCTATTTTGTTGTAGTAGTTCAGCCACCAAAGTAAGAAAAGCAGACAGTTTCTCTTTTGATAGGGGCCCTTGAGCTGTCCAGATAGGTTTATCAGACTTCCATTCTAACTTTGTGGCTTTATCTTAGTGACCCCTAAGAAAAAGTTTCATTCAATTGTATAGTCGCCTGAGTTTGTTGTAGAAAGTCTCTTCCCCACAGATTTAATGGTAATGGGGCAGTGTATGGTTTAATGTAAGCGACTAATTGATCAGGGCCCAGGGCTTATAAGTAAGATGAACTAACATAAGTTTGAGCTGCATCTGCAGTTCTTATTCCCACCAACTGGTGTGAGGCTAAAACTGCAGGCCAATCTGAAGGCCATTCCTCGGTTCTTATGATGGAAACATCTGCCCCAGTGTCTAACATTCCTTCAAAAGTTCTTCCTCTGATTTTTAATTTTAACATGGGCCTATTGATTTTTTTTATAACAGTAGAAAGGGCTGCAGTAACGTTGGTACTCCCAAAGCCACCTGTTTTGGTGTCTGCTTTTCTATTAAGTGGGGGGACATAAGGTAATAGCAATAGCTGAGCAAATCTGTCACCCTTTTGTAAATACAAGTTGCGAGTCACATGTAATATTACTGCAATTTCACCTGTGTAATCTTCATCAATGATCCCAGTATGTACAGTTATCCTGCGCATGGTGTTGCTGCTTCATCCCAACAGGAGGCCTACAGTATTTTTTGGTATAGGGCCAAAATATCCAGTTAAGATTTTCATAGGCTTATTTACCATTAATAATTCCATATCTCGGGGAGCAGGAATGTCTACACATGTGCTATGTCTGGTCATTTCATTTCAGTTCAGTTCAGTCGCTCAGTCGTGTCCGACTCTTTGCGACCCCATGAATCGCAGCATGCCAGGCCTCCCTGTCTGGTAGCCGCTGTTAATTCAATAATATTTGGTTGTCCTCCTTGTTTAACGGGGCTAGAGGAGAGCCCTTGTTCTAGTTTCCCAAAGGAGGTGTCTGAATGGGTAAAGCATTACCTTGTTTATCAAATCTAGAGCGGCATTCACTCAGCCAGTGATTCCCCTTTTTACATCTTGGGCAGAGCCGGGGGGGCTTAGTTTTAATAGCCCCTCCTTTGTCAGGAGAAAGACCTGTTTGCCGAGGCAAGCGACACTGCTTCCGCATGTGTCCCGGCTTGCCGCAGTTCAGTTCAGTTCAGTTCAGTCGCTTAGTCGTGTCCGACTCTTTGCGACCCCATGAATCGCAGCATGCCAGGCCTCCCTGTTCGTCACCATCTCTCGAAGTTCACTCAGACTCACGTCCATCGAGTCCATGATGCCATCCAGCCATCTCATCCTCGGTCGTCCCCTTCTCCTCCTGCCCCCAATCCCTCCCAGCATCAGAGTCTTTTCCAATGAGTCAACTCTTCGCATGAGATGGCCAAAGTACTGGAGTTTCAGCTTTAGCATCATTCCTTCCAAAGAAATCCCAGGGTTGATCTTCAGTTGGTCCCAGCAATATTTTTACAAAAGATCCATCAGAGGTGGAACTGTCGATTTTAGCCCATGTTCTGATAGCTATTTCCTTAATCCAGTATAACATGGGCGGCTGCACAAATTGTAATTGCGCAGCAGTTTCAGCCATAGCTTTGGTGCCAGTGAGAATTTCAAAATTTAGTCCAGTAGGGTTTCCCTTGCTTTGCTGTTCTTGCAAGATTAATTTGGCTTCTTCCATGACCCACATTTGCCATTGTAGTAGCTGTTGTGGAGTCATAACCATTTTAGCAACTGTAAAAAAATCTACATGAAGCCATTGATCTGCTTAGCCCCTAAGAAATTCCATACAGTAGGGTGAGGTAGGTCCATATAGCGTACATGCCTTTTTGAATTGTGTGAGCAAACCGAAATCAGGTGATTGCCACTGATTATGTCCAGGTTGAGGATTATTAAATTGGACCAGAAAAGCCCACGCACAAAGAGGCATGTCCAGAGGACGAATGCTAGGAAATAGGGGAGCAGTAGCAGCAGCGGACAGCGTTGCAGCGGGCGGAAAGGCCAGTGTTAGAGGCTTATTAATATAAGCTCGCGAAAAGCAAGGTAAAGGAGGATCAGGGACATCTGGCAAAGTTGTTTAACTGCTTTCAGCACCTGTGACTCTTGTTTGTCTGTAATCTGCCCTAGCATGACATTTTTCTGATTTAAAACCTCTGATAGATCTTTCTCTTCTAATTCACATTCATGCAGGGGTCGAACAGTTTCAACCTCTAAATCTCCTCCTGAGCCATCTAACTGTTCCATAATGGCCCGTAAAAGAGACCAAGTTACCCATCATTGTGGGGGAATGTTTACCCCCTGTCTATAAGCTTTTAGAACATTATTCTTTACTCTGGTCCAAGTTTATAAATCCAAGGTTCCTTCCTCCGGAAACCATGGATTATATTCAACCACTGTCTAGTAACAGTTAACTGCTCTTCAGGCAGAATAACCCAGTATTGTTTCAAGAAATGGTGCATGAGATGATCAAAAGGAATTTTACTTGTCTGATGTCCCATCCTGCTTACCTCGCTTCTGCAGGAGTGCGGTCCTTGTTTAAAATCAGTCTGCTCCTTCGAGCCTCACGTTGGGCGCCAGTTGTAAGGCTCGGAGAACCGCACTCTGAAAGGAACACTCAGGGACAGCCTCTAGTGGATTGACAAATTTTATTATCCAGCTTTCACAGATATATGATCTCAGGGAGCAGAGCATAAAGCAAACTTGCACGTAGCCTTTCTCAATAAACCATCAAAGCATTCAAGCATAAAATACAGTTCCCACCACCCAAGCCGTAACATAGCTTTGGCGAAACTCTAAAGGAAGTCTTATCATGAAACAACAGTCATTGCTCCGAGAAACAGGTGGTCAGAAGGAAGCCTCCAAATGCTTCAAGGCCGGGTGTATGACCCTTCGTCATCCGTTTCCAGCCTTGGGCACTCAGTGAACACTCATAACCCTTTGTTATGCTCGTACCAGCTTTCAACCTTCGTCATGAGTGGAGCAAATACATTCTCAGTATTTGCTTAAAGCCTTCCAGCTCCTCCACAGTTGTTCATAGGAAAATTAATTCATCAGTATCCACAAAGAGTTCACTCCACAAGGAGACAGGGCAATCTAGAAGAATTACAGTCCTTTGTGTTAAGGATGTTTTTAGAAGTATGTACAACCACCCCTGGCCTCGGACGTGGGGTAGCTCCTCTCGGCCGTTCCTGTGCCATTGCAGCCTGGCACTCTCGGCCACTGCCCCTGACCTCGGACGTGGGGTAGCTCCTCTCGGCCATGCTTAGTGTGCCGGTCACAGCCACTCGCGCTTAAGGTAAGAGAAACCCAAGTAAGATGGTCGGTGTTCCAAGAGGGCATCAGAGGGCAAACACACTGAAACCACACTCACATAAAACTAGTAAATCTAATCACACTAGGACCACAGCCTTATCTACCTCAATGAAAGTAAGTCATGCCTGTTGGGCAACCCAAGACGGGCAGGTCATGGTGGAGAGGTCTGACAGAATGTGGTCCACTGGAGAAGGGAATGGCAAACCACTTCAGTATTCTTGCTTTGAGAACCCCATGAACATATGAAAAGGCAAAATGATAGGATACTGAAAGAGGAACTCCCCAGGTCAGTAGGTGCTCAACACGCTACTGGAGATCAGTGGAGAAATAACTCCAGAAAGAATGAAGGGATGGAGCCAAAGCAAAAACAATATCCAGCTGTGGATGTGACTTAGAAGCAAGGTCCGATGCTGTAAAGAGCAATATTGCATAGGAACCTGGATGTCAGGTCCATGAATCAAGGCAAATTGGAATTGGTCAAACAAGAGATGGCAAGAGTGAACGTCGACATTCTAGGAATCAGCGCTCTAAAATGGACTGCAATGGGTGAATTTAACTCAGATGATCATTATATCTACTGCTGTGGGCAGAATGGGAAAGACTAGAGATCTCTTCAAGAAAATTAGAGATACCAAGGGAACATTTCATGCAAAGATGGGCTCGATAAAGGACAGAAATGGTATGGACCTAACAGAAGCAGAAGATATTAAGAAGAGGTGGCAAGAATACACGGAAGAACTGTACAAAAAAGATCTTCATGACCCAGATAATCATGATGATGTGATCACTAATCTAGAGCCAGACATCTTGGAATGTGAAGTCAAGTGGGCCTTAGAAAGCATCACTACGAACAAAGCTAGTGGAGGTGATGGAATTCCAGTTGAGCTGTTTCAAATCCTGAAAGATGATGCTGTGAAAGTGCTGCACTCAATCTGCCAGCAAATTTGGAAAACTCAGCAGTGGCCACAGGACTNCCAGCACAAGGGTGGGGACAGCACTGCCGACAGGGCCCTGCAGGGCGGTGAGCCTTAGTCCGCCAAGCCCAGACCCTGCTGCCACCTCCAGGCCCAGCTCTGGATCCTCACCTGGGCTCAGTGGCAGGTGGTGAAAGCCTAGACAGTCGTGGAACCAGTGCATCAGTTTTGGGGAGCTGCTGGGGTTGCAGGCCAAGGTCAGGTGATCCACGTGGCTGAACCAGCCCGGGCCGGGTGCGGAGGGCACAGGACTAAAGCCAGGCAGGAAGGGCCCACTGAAGCCAGTGCGCTCCAGCAGAGTCAGGCTGAGGTTGCCTGCCGGCGAGCTGACCACGGCATAGGTGGCAGCGCCCTGCTCACCTCGCACGCTGACAGGGGGCACCGGCACGCTGCAGCCCAGCGCCGCCAGCGCCCGGGCGGCGGCACCCGCGTCGGCCACGTCGAAGCACAGGTTTGTAGCGCTGGGTACCCCATGATGTGGGTCCAGGCCATACAGCGGCTCTCTGGGGCCCCCGCCCTCATTCACCAAAAAGACAGCGTCGCCGCTGCGCAGAGCCAGTTGCCTCCAGCCGTCTGCTTCCCGCACTGCCAAAGGCTGAAAGCCAAAGAGGCGCTGCAGATCCCAGGCGAGGGGTAGCCCCGCCGGCACATGGAAGGCGATATGACACAGACGGCGGACGGGCGCGGCCATAGCGGTCTGGGTGGCGACCCTGGCCTGTCCTTCCCCTGGGGACGCTCACTTGTCGCTCAGGACTCCGAGACGCTCAGTCTTGTCGTCGGAAGCCAGTGGAGTTCTATTTTGCCGGCAAAGCACCTTCCTCGATCTTTTTCTGGCAGAGGCCGCAGACGGACCCCCTTGGGGGCTTGCAGTTCTGCTGCCGAGCTACCGCAAACTGGAGCTGCTTGGGGACCACCAAGTCTGAGCTGCGGCTTTTGAGAACCACGTGGAGACACGGCAGGGAAGGGGCGGGAGAAGGGGCGGAGCTAGTGACTGCCGCTGCCATGCTCCACCTTCTGCTCAGCCTGTGTCTCAGATGGTAACCCGGGGACACAGGACTGTCCCCTCCCACGGCCTCTGTCTGGGCCTCACCCTTGAGCACTGACTTTCCCATGGCCTCTGTCTGGGCCACACACCCTTGGGCACTGATTCTCCCTTCCCCCAACTCTCGAGATCACAATAGCTGCCTTCACTAGATTCCAGGCATTGGGCTCCCATTCATGTCCCAACCTCAGAGCAAAGGGAATCAGCTCTAGTTGGGGGAAAAGCCCGGATTTTCTCTCTACAAGCACGGAATTTCTTAGCAATTTTCCTTCTTTAGCTTAAAATATTTGGAGAATTTTGCTTTTAAGTCCTAATGTTCCTAAAACTTAAAATGCTTTAAGTTACAAATTTTCACTCTTTCTCCAAAATAGTGCAGAGAAATTTATGTTATAGGAAGATAGACCATTTATATAGCTCCTAATGTAGAGCGACTGAACTGAACTGAGCTGAATGTAGCCACGCGTTTCAGGAAACAAACTCACTCAGAAGGACAATGCAGATAGTGGAGTGCAGTTTATTACACCGGTGGGTCCAAGGCAGAGTCTCCTCTTAGCCAAGGACCCCGACCAGCATTTGTGAAAAATCTTTTATATCCCACGTGTACGTGTCTGAACCCACCACTCCAAATTCCTTGAGACTTACATAAACCAAGGAAAATACAATCCCAATAACCCCATCATTCACGTGCTATGTGCTCATGTGCTCAGTCAAACAATTAGCCAATAATCAATAAACCCGAGGTTACACTCCGATTGATACAGAAAAATTTATGGCCTGGATGGAGGAAGGGGTGATTAGTGTATGTTTTCTCTTAGGCGATGAGTAACCTAGATAGGATCTTCAAGATTCCCCTGTCTGGGGGGGTGGGGGGGGTTTTATCCTTCTGTTGTTGTTTTCATAGGCACTAAACACAGAGTTCAGAGTCCATTGGAAAGGTGGCTGAGCATGATCAGCATGACCAGGCCTAAGATGGAGTCCAGGCCCTATGAATTCTTTCTTCACTACATGCATCTATCTTTTGGGAAATCTCTCAGTTGCACCTCTTTTTTCAACCCCACTTCTCCCTTAATATGGTTTACCCTCCTTGTCCTAAACAAGATTTAGAGGGAAAAACAAAAAACAGTGGCTCAGGATCTGAAAGGAACAGCTGCATGGGTGTCCTTTCTCACCCTCCTGACTCTATTGAAAGAAAAGTGAAAGTCACTCAGCTGTGTCCAACTCTTTGAGATTCCATGGAATAGTCCATAGAATTCTCCAGGCCAGAATATTGGAGTGGGTAGCTGTTCCCTTCTCCAGGGGATCTCCCCAACCCAGGGATCGAACCCAGGTCTCCCAAATTGCAGGTGGATTCTTTACCAGCTGAACCACCAGGAAAGCCTTAGGATTGAACAAGCCCTCCCTGCTGTTTGCAGTTTCTTGATTGGGTACTGGGCCAGAGAAGCTTAGTGGGGCACTTCTGGTCTTTGTCATTCAGAACAGTGTGAGATCCCTGGGTTGAGGAAATTAGGAGTCTTTTGGAACTTCACCGGTAGCTCTTGAAGGGATTGGAAGGGCATTCCAAGAAGGGCAAATGGCATAAGCAAAAGCTCAGTGAGGAGTGTGAGACAAGCCCTCAGAGGACCCATGGAGCATAAGGTTGGGCAGATAGTGGGATGGATGCTATGGTCTGAGGCATTGTAAAAGAGATTCCTTTATCAGGCAGCCTGGTGTGACAACTCATTATTGAGTTTCATTGGCAAGAGGAAGAAGGATGCAACAAGGAGACAGGGCTTAGCAAAAGGCCTGGCTAAGTGTTCAGGCCTACAGTCAGTAAGTCAGTACCTGGAAGCTGGTCATTAGTGGTGAAAGGCACTTTGTGCTACTCCGCACACCAGTCGTTTTGAGAACATGGGCTCCAGAAGCCATTAAGACCTGGTATTAAAATTCACCTCCAATTCTGACTAGCACCTGTATAACTTTGGGCAAGTTGCTTAACCTCTCTGAGCCTTAGTTTCTTCATCTGTAAAAATAGGAATAATAATAGTACCTAGTTCATGGGATTGTTATGATTAAAAGAAATAGTATATGGTATAATATATGGATGAAGCACAAGCTGGAATCAAGATTGCCGGGATAAATATTAATAACCTCAGATATGCAGATTACACCACTCTTATGCCAGAAAGTGAAGAACTAAAGAGCCTCTTGATGAAAGTGAAAGTGAAGAGGGAAAAAGTTGGCTTAAAGCTCAACATTCAGAAAACTAAGATCATGGCATCCAGTCCCATTACTTCATGGCAGATAGATGGGGAAACAGTGGAAACAGTGGCTGACTTTATTTTTCTGGGCTCCAAAATCACTGCAGATGGTGATTGCAGCCATGAAATTAAAAGACGCTTACTCCTTGGAAGGAAAGTTATGACCAACCTAGACAGCATATTAAAAAGCAGAGACATTACTTTGCCAACAAAGGTCATGGTTTTTCCAGTGATCATGTATGGATGTGAGAGTTGGATTATAGAGAAAGCTGAGAGTGACGAAGAATTGATGCTTTTGAAGTGTGGTGTTGGAGAAGACTCTTGAGAGTCCCTTGGACTGCAAGGAGATCCACCAGTCCAAAGGAGATCAGTCCTGGGTGTTCATTGGAAGGACTAATGTTGAAGCTCAAACTCCAATACTTTGGCCACCTGATGCAAAGAGCTGACTCATTGGAATAGACCCTGATTCTGGGAAAGATTGAGGGCAGGAGAAGAGGACGACAGAGGAAGAGATGATTG
The DNA here is from genome assembly GCA_006410635.1 of Cephalophus harveyi. Lineage (NCBI taxonomy): Eukaryota > Metazoa > Chordata > Mammalia > Artiodactyla > Bovidae > Cephalophus > Cephalophus harveyi. The sequence goes on along the minus strand of SJYT01065059.1, from coordinate 989 downwards.
GATGGCATCACCGACTCAATGGACATGGGTTTGGGTGAACTCCGGGAGTTGGTGATGGACAGGGAGGTCTGGCGTGCTGCGGTTCATGGGGTCGCAAAGAGTCGGAAACGATGAGCAACTGAACTGACTGACTGACTGGGGCTACTGATGCTGAGGGTGGAGACCTGAGCAAACCGGCCTGTAGTACGCGAGGGCGCGTGGTCCGAGAGGTGAGGTGGTGACGCCACGCCTAACACATCTGCCGTCTACAACGACAAGGTCAGAAGAGGTCGAGGTGGGGGGTGTGGAGGGCCAAGAGGTCGAATTCGTGGAGCGCTCAGTCTAGGAAGCCGGCTACCCTAGGTGCCCTCTGCCTCAGAGGAAATTCGGTTCGTCAGCAGCTTCCAGCTCTTTCCCCCACCGCTTCGCCTCCCACTTTTCGCCTCTTTCCACACGAGAGCTCTCACTGTTCAAGCCCCTCCCACCCCTCACCTCCGCCCCGCCCCGCCCCTCACCTCCGCCCCGCCCCGCCCCTCACCTCCGCTCTGCGTCAGAGGGGTCACGTAGCCTGCGCCTCGCGTCCTGATTGGCTGCGTTGGGGGCTCCGGCGTGTCTGCGGGTTCACAGGTGTCCGGGTCAGCGCTGCTGAGGGGAATTGGCCGGCGGCTGGCGACTCGGAACTCGTACCGTGTACAGAGAGGACACTGACAGGTGAGTCGTCCCGGTCCTGCACACCTGTGGGTGCTCGCCGCTGCAGTCTGGAGTTGGGAGCTGCCTATCATGAAGACAGACTCCCCGTCAGCTGCCTTAGCTCCGCCTGGCTGGCCAGGATGCTGGTGGACTCCGGGGCGCCCCCGGCCGGAAGTTTCTGTTTGAAAGCGCATGCCCCACATGACGGATGTGTGGTTTTCGGTCTCTCCCCCACACCGTCTTCCTTGCTGCTGCTGCTGCTGCTAAGTCGCTTCAGTCGTGTCCGACTCTGTGCGACCCCATAGACAGGAGCCCAACAG